>DWHQ01001671.1:0-10449 GCA_018247955.1 Eurytides marcellus marcellus | reverse complement strand
TAGGTCTTCGTTCAACACCTTTTTAGCGTGATGGTGCTTAACCCCATATGAAGAGCCAAGATTTTCTACTTAGGCATAAGATGTCTTTGAATTCGCGCCTTCACAGACTTCACCACTGCTGCAGTCCTAATAGCCCAAGGGCAACCACTTCTTTTTCTGTCCTCTACACTTGAATTTGCATCATATCCTTTGATGAAAATGATAAACGAATTATTTGATTATATTCATATTTGTCAGTAGTTCTAAAATCTGATTTGGCGCGTATCCACACCGATGCATAGCATTAACCGTAACTTGGTTTTCTTTAAGCGTCAACTCCATAATTATTAATATTTTGATAAGACATTCGATATTCGAATTAATTTTTTTTTTTTAGCCAGCATTCAAAATTCAAAAGTATTCATTATGTTACAGAGTTTATGACCCGACTAGGTTTATACCACCAACAACGGTATTTTACGAGTTTTCTAGGAGAAATATACGTAACATTCGGTGTATCGCGAGCGGTGTTTGTAAGGAATAGATGAATGAATGAACTTAAACGATCACCTCTATCCACGAACATAGAAGCAGCAATGTCCAAAGCATTAAAATCCAATTTTCGTTCCAATAGCTTATCCGTATATAAACACTGCATAAATTTAGAAACCCTATCAAATTACATTAGTCCTAACAAGTAATTGTGGTTGTCGGTATGTTTTTTTAAAGGATGAACTTTTGGATTATGATTTACTCGTGATGCAAAGGTATACCAAATTAGAATTCAGCGATCGTTCTCGAACACGGGTTTTCCTTTTCTATTATAAATAACAGTGTTAAGTTTAAGGTTGAAATCTACTACATTTGAATAACACTTCAAATGGCTCATCGCTATTACATCATTGCTAAACAATTTGATAGATTGAGATGTTCAATTAACGATAAATACTACACAAAGGTTTTTAGGTATGTTATATTGAAACAAATAGCTCACGAACAAATCTACATCCTTAATCGAAACACCTTTAAACAACACAGCAAATGATTCATCAAATCTTTGGTTTATTTGCGAAACTATAGCATCGACTGCACAAAAGATTTAAGGCAATAATCACGTATATCCTTCGAACGTTTATAATCTCTAAACTTTGGCATAAATTTTAAGATTACACGTTACGAAGACCGTACGTAACAACCCTGTTGTTGAAGATGAGACTTAAGTGAGGTTCGCGAAGCTTGAGAACTGTTAGAAGCCCAAACGTTTTGAAAGAAACGCTTTTGAAGAAACTGGTGCAAAAATTAAATCATCCGATCATCATTCGGAACGATTTTAACAAAGGGACCGAAGATAAATTCTTGATTTATAATCTGTTTAACGCTATACTCATGATTTATGTAATGAACATATAATACGGAAGTCATAATTATATTCTATGTGTAATGATATTTTTGTTTTCCCCTATAAAGTATTTATAAGGTATTTATTAAGTAAGGTTTTGTTTAGTCACGTATTTTGGGGTTCAAAGACTATATATATAATTTTTTCGTTGTAATGGTGACCTTATAGCTGTCAGTTGCCGAAATACATTTTTTTTTAATAAAGATAGGAAAAGATGCTGCTAGGTGCACCGAGATCCTACATTTGTCTTGTACTTTCAAAAAAAATTAATGTGAAAAATATGTTATTCTGGACTCAGCCACAGATGATCTCCGCGATCAAAAAAAGCAAATCAAGTCATTGTTCCGTAACTGAATTATATTTATTGAATGTTACCTATTAGGCATTAAATTGCTTCATGTTAGTGTTACTAATTAAATAGAAGACGCATTCGTGAAGTCGATTTAAAACCTCTCTTTCGAGATCTCTCTTCTCTTGAATTGGCTGGATATTATACCGGATTATGAGTGCCAGAGAAGAGTATCTTCACATTTGTCTGGTCTTTCACTTACGCTCTACAGTTTCACCTAAGCAGTTGGTTCATCTGTCGTAGATTAGCCGCCATCGCTAAAGTTTTACTAAGAAGACTTCACTTTATTTAAGTTCCAATAACCTGCAACTCAAAAGGCAATGTTGTCCAAAACGGCTTCCTGATACGATCAGATCCAGATCAGCCTCCTTAGCTCAAGAAGCGCCAGAGCAGCCCTGCGACAGTATCGGGGGTTTCCAGTTAGTCGGACGCCAACGGTCCACCGATTGTAATCTCAGATCGTAGCCCGGCCTAATAACCCGGCGGGCCCTTTGTCTATTGTTTACATTGGGGTGGCTGTACGTGGTTCTGTAAGTCACGCCGGCACCTTTGGCGGGACCTCCCTGCTGTTACCGTAGAATACGACGTAGTCGCGACCACACGCCTAATTACAGGGTGCTCTGATAACAGATAATGACCCCTTTAGTAAGCACCCTTATAGTACGAGTAAGTTATGAAACGATGCTGAATTTATAGCATTTTTTCTGTGCTTATTTAAAATTTAATTAATTTGCAATTATGGAGAGTGTGTTTAGATTAGAACGCTTTAGTTTAGTACGCGTATAGAAAAACTGAATGAAAAGACCTATTTATTAAGTATAAAAATAAAAAAACTATTAAATCTATTATTAGGAATCATCTGCACACCAATCGACTCTCTATATAAGACACGTTCTGAGCCTAGTTAGAGTTAAACCTGGGTTTGCACCTATGGAACATCATTTAAAAATCTGTATATAAGCAGAAAATTTACAAAAATGTAATAAATCCCACTAAAAAGAATATCCTGTGAACAAATATCAAAAATAAACTTAACGAAAACTAAAATCCCAATTAATGAATAAATCCTTTTTAATGAAACCGAATGTGCTCGAACAAATATAAAAAAAGGTAGCTTAACGAAAACTAAAATCCCAATTAATGATGACAATAAATCCTTTGTCAATGAAGCCGAGTGAACTCGACAACGACCCCATTGGCTATTCGAATTTCGAAAATAGAACACACCGTAGTCGCAAAGGGTGCGCGTCCCGTCGCACGCAGCACGTGGCGCAGTTTAGCCGGCGCGTGAGTCGAGCGCTAATGACACCGCGTCACCGCCGCCACCGACCGCCCGGATACGGCTGCGACCGATTTCATACGGGCCCGCGCTTTGATGTTCCGCTGATGTTCGAAATTCGAATCGTCCTATACGAAACCCCAACCGGAAAAGAGCGAATGACTCCGGGAAAGCTCGATTCGAGGATATTCGAAAGACAGAGTGCATATGCATTTCGTTTGTCGAGTGAGGTCAATGCAATGAGGGCATTCACAACCAAGAACGTTGTTGGCAGTTTCACGGTGGCTCGAACCAAATAAGTACCACGACCTCACAGAAAATCATCGTGAAGTGGAAGTGTTTTTGCTTCCATGTTTCGTCCGGTGAGTGAGCTGGCTGGTGGCCCACACCCTTCCTTCCACACTTCCCCTCCTGGCAACGCATTTGCAAGTTCTCTAATGTTGCAAATGCCCATGGGCGGCGGTTTCACTTACCATCAGGTGAGCCGCTTGCTCGTTTGTCAGTCTACTCCATAAAAAAAAATATGAATGCATTTCGTTTGTTGAGTGAGGTCAATGGGGCATTTACAACCAAGAACGGCTATGAGCGGCGACAATCCCTTACCACCGATCCACTGAAGTGTCCCTCTGTTTTAAAGAGCGAATATAAATCGTAATTTTTTTAGGAAATAAATTGACGAGAAGTCGTGCGCCTGATGAAAAGCTGCACCACTACCCACACAGAACAGAACTTGCTTCGTTCTATGCTGCGCTCCTTGCTCAGAGTTATAAGATGTTACCTTTATGTTCGGTAATGACCCTGGCAACATTGCTTTAAATCACTGTAGTGCTTACACGTTAGTGGTAGCATAACTGGCAATGCAGCAATACCCCAAATACCCCAAACGAACTCTGCAAAGTAGCCTACCAGTTAGAAAACTTAAATTACAATACGCAACATTCACTATCTACATATCGACGCTGGAAAGCATAAACGTAGTGAATGACACATGGAGTTACTGATAACTTTTATGGGAGGGTAAACCGCATCGTAACGTAACGCATAACGGCGACAGTCTGTCTGTCTTCAGTTGATAGGTTATCAGTTATGTCGGACGTCCCGCGACACACACTTTTTTATCATTATTACATCATTGAAATCAGTAAATTAAACCACGTCAATTTGTGTATGTCTGGATAATTTTAGTTTTGTTGGTAACTACGTTTATGCTTTTAGCGTCGATATATTTTGCCTTTACTTGGCCGTGTCGTGTAACATCTCTAAAGACTTTTTCTTATTTACCAATACGAGCGGAGCCGGTTTAATTTAGAGTATTTTTCCAGTATTCAAAAAATTCTTAGGATAAACACACCTCCCCACTCTCCGTCCGTCAAACTAATACAACTACGTCAAAAATGACACCGGATCTGTTACTACATAAAAGATGTAAACCAAACAACGTGTGCTTGTGTGTATTTCCAATTTTAAAATATCAATAAGAATAAGTTTCCGGGCCCCGAAAAGAAAAAAAAGGTCACAGTCTCTGTATATAAATCTTATCATCATTATCTGATCAATATAATGTTTGAATTGCTAAATTTATTGAAATTACTTCAACTTCTTTTTAAAAACCATATTACTGCACAAAAACTGTGCATGGCCAGGGTCGGATTTTCCTATAGGCTGAATAGACTAGGCCTAGGGCCTCAAGATCAAGAGGGGCCTACATTCAAATTGTAAGCAAAATTAGAATATTCTAAAAACAGTGAACCAAAAATAAGGAGAAATACTACGCATATGACTAATAAACAAACGTAAAAATGTGTTGGTTGAGATTCATTAAACGCGAATTATTATGAAATAAATTTATCTGAATTGAATTTGGTTTAATCATCAAAGTATTGAATATATATAGGTCAGTACCATCGAAGTTTTATTTAATATACGTGTATACATCACAATATTGATGTATTTTATATTAATCATATTGTATTATCATCTCTCATGTTATGTACAAACTTAAAAATGAGAGATAGAAGTGCTTAATAAGTGAAATTGCCTCTTTTCATCTAAATCCGGCTCTGCAAAGACGCAACTCGCTCTGGTCGCCATTTTACAGTACTCTGTGTCCGTAATTTAATATTTTTGAAAACCTCAACCACTTAATATCATTCTTTAGCGCATAAGGTATTTTATATTAAACAATGGCTTAGTTCACTTGGTCTTTTGATTTAGCTAATCTGCTCTACCACTGTGAAAATTCACTGTACATACTCTATTTAAACTTTAATACGTTTCTGGTTTCGTCAACCTATACTATTTAGTCAATTTCCATATCTACTCTTCAGCGTATATCACTGTATACCAGGCACCTAACCCTAACATTTTCAATCAGCCAATATTATAAAAACTCAGATGTCGCTTAATGGCACGTGGTTCAAAGCGAAATACGCTTTTAAAATTGATATTAATAAAATTTAAATTCAAGTAGCGCCTTCATAACGTAACGATGTTTTTTTTTTATTTTGGCATCCCCTTATCTCGTACGGACGATTCAATCGTGAGGTGTTCCCACATTAGCATGTAGATGTTGTGATTACGGTGTTTATCAGGCGTAGCTCGGGAGCAGCCCGCGGGCGACGCACCCATCTTCAATTTAAAACCTTTCTTTACCTTTGCCTTTTATCCCCGGCGTATCACGGTTTTGTTAATTAGCAAAAGATAAGGAGCATCACCGCCACTGAGCATCGTGTATTGTACGGTGTTTTATTGTATTGAATTTTATGTAGAGCTTTATGTTTTAATCCAACACCTCGTGTAAGACGAATAAAGTCGATTGAAATCTCACACAGGTAATACGATGCTCAATAAACGGATGATAGTATGATAAATAAAGAATTATAAACAAAAAAAATGGACTACAATGAGATCTCTCTGCGCTTTTTCTAAGTCTTTAAATAGACTTAGAAAAAGCGCAGAGTATAATCATATAAGATACAAGAATAATCAACTAAAGCAATATTGACGTAGAACTATCAAGACTTTATTACTTGGTTCTTTAGCGAACTAGAAGGCATATAACCAAATATGAGCCTATACGAACACTATTTATTCTGTGGTTATATACATTTTTTGTATCGAGAGCCTTTCACAGTAATTTGTAACGTCGATCTCACACAATAAGAGTGCATTTTCTCGAAAGCTGCTGATCTATCGTAATTAAAGGCGACATTATCTCGATGCGCGTGCTCACAAATTGCGGCGACGCATGAAAATATTCAGTTATCAATAACTGTCATTCCATCCAATCGTCATACTATCGTCCCGTTTGCGCCGACCCGTTGTAATTACCTCTCAACTACCGTCTCTTTCGAGCCCATTAATTGAACACCGCGTACGCAAGTAACGACTCGTTCTGTTCCTTTCCCGCGAAATCGGACGGAACCAGACGCAAGAAAGGAACATACGGCCGTCTCTTTCCGCCGCTTCAGTTTACAGCGTAATAAAGTTGTACCTTATTTTGTTTTTTTCCTCGTCCGATCTAGCTTTTTTTTCTTAAAAATGACAAGTCAAAAGTGTTTTGGACAGTTTCGGAATTGGAAGTGTCCCGCGCGACGGGACTCGTTAAGGCGCGGGTGCATGTCTTTCGGTTTAAAAAAAAAAGTTAAGGCGGGAAAGAGAGGCTCCTCGAAGGCTTTTATAGTCGCTGTCCCGATGCGCTCGCGCTCGGTGGTATCAGTGCTTCGGGATAGTTGCTTAATCTCATTATTCTAATAAAAGCTCACGTATAAGTTAACGAGACTTTTTATTTTTTATTTTCTTTTTTTTTTACGATCGAACAATGATCGTCGGCTGTGCGTTTCGTTGTTGAAATATGTCAGGCACGTGCCGTGTATGGTTTTTTATAGCGAAATTATAATATCGGTATTGTTTAGTGCGCGGGGTTGTTTGCCCATTGAGTAATCATTGACACTTCTTCGCTTCATCTGTGTGGTCGTGTTTAATTGTTTTTATTATTCTACCTCGATGGTTTTTTAGAAAAGTTTGAAAATGGATAAAATTTAAGTTTGTGTTTGAGTGAAATCAATTATTATTTCACAGCAATCAAAGCACTTTTTTACACAATTCAAAATGTTTTTAAGGTGAGTTTTATATGTTTATTTTTTTTAATCTTTAAAATAAACGGTTTTTGTCTACCTCGAATTCTACCTTTATGCGGAATCGATTCTAATTGGAATCTAAAAATTTGTGAAATTTTGATTTCCAAATATGGCGCAAAGTTTTGCATATCTACGTTGCTATATCAAATTTTAGGTAAGTTTCTTGGACTGCCGACGGACAATATATACGTAATTGCATTTATAACTGCTTTAAAATAATTACATTATTCCGTTTACCTGTACTTTTTCGGCTTTCATAATTTTATTTATTGGTTTTAATAATAAACCAGTTTGCATATATTGCAAACACATTGATCACCCTTGACGTTGTTATGTGTGTATACATATTATATCTGTAAAAAGTAATTAAACCTCAATAATTATTTAATTTAAGAAGTTTGTTGCAAATATAATTAATATACGCTTGTATTAAATATAATGAATTTTGCTAAATCAGTTCTGCAATGTAATACAATATTGAAGTTATGAATATAAAAAAATTACATACTTACACAAAATACAATATTTTGAATCAATGAATTTAAAAAAAAAGAAACTTGATATGCTATTAATATTTATTTTGTAAATTACACAATATTTTACGTTGATGCAAGATTTATGAAGATTCGGCGATTCACTCTTATTTATCTATGACAAGCCCGCTTAAGTTATGACAACTTAATTACTTGTCACGTCATTTGAAATGAGCTTTTACGGAGAATCCATTCAAGCTTTCTTCAGTTCATACTGTTACTATTTGTTTTTATTTAATATGCAACCTCAATATCCTCTATTCTATTTAGCATACAAATATATTAATTGAGCAAGGAAAAATAAGTGTATATAATGTCAATGAATATTTAAACATGAAGAAGAAAGCTTTTAAAATATAATAAAAGTACAATTTGCTGTTGATAGTTAATAGCATGAGTCGATCACGTAGAAAATCTGTTTCTTAAAAAAATCTTAGAACCTTGAAGAAATTGAGTGGAAGATTTAGATTGTGCGTATTTTTTAATATAAAGCAAGAAATGGCTATTCAAATAATTAAATTAATGTAAAACATTTTTACACAAAAATGTGTACTTATTTTATTCTTAGAACCTTGAAGAAATTGAGTATAAGATTTAGATTGCGCGTATTTTTTTAATATGAAGCAAGCAAGCAATTCAACTAATAAAATTAATATAAAACATTTTTACACAAAAATTCACATCGTCTCTTATTTATTTGCTTTCTTAAGGAAAGATAAACCTGTTCATGTTGTCAATATAAGCAAATGTGTCACTCTGTTACTTTTTTTGAAGAATCCTCACATACGAGAAATAACGGCTCAGTTGACTGTCGTGATTTTTTAATACCAGTGCATATGCATTACACCGAAAGTAAGGTAACCTACCCGATTTTATAAGATTGTAATGTAGCTGCATCCCCGTGGGTGATTTGGGTGGGCATGGGTGATAATTCCTTAATGTTACTCGCTCCATCAGTGAAACCTAGCCGTACGTGCGACATTTCATTTGATATACTTACATTTTTTATAATAGATGCATAAAATCTGTAATAAATTCGCTCTAGATGTGATATTATGTAGCGTAAATACTCTAAACGCATTACAATATTTTTTGTGTATGAAATGTAATTCTGCTAATGAGAAGCAATTTTTCACAAAAAAAATTACAACCAACTTTAAATTAATCTAAAAAGCCCTACATACATTTCCTTTGGCTTTGAGGAGTTCCCTATATCTTCTAAGTTTGAAATAGAATAAGAACCATCAAAATTGTTTAACAATTAGCGGAGATATTACCTGACAAACGTACAAAAGAAAATTAAGGAATTTAAAATCTATATTGTTCAAGACCGTATAAATTGACGTAGCCTGAAGTAATGTTACATATTATTTGAGAGCAAAAGAAAAACCCTTACAGTTTTTTAATCTTTGGATTTCAGGACTAGTTTCGTCAGATCCAAAGAAATGTCGTAGCATTTACTCGTATGTGTGATGTGATGTTTGATTAAGTTGAGGAAAAATTTAGCACGTCTTGCAACTTTTGAGCGGTTATTAAGTAGTATCGACTAAGAAGATTATACTAAATACCATTTATTATGGTTATATGTTTTTCTACTCTATTATAATTTTGTACATTAGTAAATTACAATAGATAAGAAGACCACATTCGCATAACCATGATGGTGACATGTTGAGTATACTCGTATCCGGCGATAATTTACAAAGTATGTACATGATCAATTTTCTAATACATACTAATATAATGTATGATTTATCCATAACTGATAAATACAATGGCGATAAATAAACAGGATAGGATTTAACTTTGGATATAATGCATAATTCTATAAATATATCTTTCATCTCTCCTCTATAGAAATCTGTATTTCCATTATATTTTAACAACTGTCTATTTACTTAACTCTACTTCTGACTGCAAGAACTACTCATAGAGCTAAAGTTACATCGAGCAGTAGTACAAGCAAGCTGTATTACGAAATAGAGCCATTAATTCGAAGCGAAGAACAAAAGCATACAAACGGACAAGCTAAAATAGAGTTTCATTGTTACCTAAGTGCTAAATGTACGCGACGCCAACAGCCCGATAAGTACAGCGACACAGCATGCACATTATTACTCGGACCATATAAGGTAATATAGTCTGAACCGATCTAATAATAGGAACCAAAGCTGCTTGCTCTCAAACCGACCGCATTGGGGCACTGCGTTGCGGAACACCATGAAACTGTTATGTAACGCTGAAACAGCCTTGTACGAAAATAAAATCACTATGTACAATCCGTTACGTAGCTCTAAAATTTAATTCAATTCACACCATATTCAAGAGCTCGAGCACGATTTTTTATTTGCTACGACTAAAATATATTGTTAATCTGTCATTGATGGTTGAACTGACGATCAGAAGTTCATAGTAGTTTTATTTGTTACACTATATAAAATATTATTCCTGTATATATCACATAAAAAAATATTTACTACTCATGTTTACAGTTGTTTTAACATTCGTTAAAATTGTTGTAACATTCGTTAAAATTAATAAAAGAGTGCAAAAGCGCTTTCGCTCCAATAACGTGACCAATAACCGCTATGATGCTGCCTTTGTAATTGTTAAATACAACTGTAAATAATGTAATAGATACAACTAAAAAATTTAAAGTTCTTGATGTACTAAGACAGTCCGAATAAGTAATAAATTCATTGAATAAAACTAAGCAAATATTTAAAAATTCACGCTTAATAGAGTAAATAATTACAGACGTTTTACAACAG
>DWHQ01001670.1:0-10449 GCA_018247955.1 Eurytides marcellus marcellus | reverse complement strand
TTGCAATGTTAAATAATATGAGAATACTAGTCGTAAAAGCTTTATAATGTGATGTTGAAGCATTAGGATTGTCAAACTTCTTCTGGTTTCAGTTTCCTCTGGAAAGTAGAATTTCTACGAGTTGGACAATCTTCTAAAGTTGGGAAGTCCCGTGGAAGTAAACAAAAATTGGAGATTGTCAGTTAAAGACTATCAGAGTCTAAGGACCACGGGTACCTTCCATGATCAAAGTCACTATAGTGGGGATTCGTTAAAGCTTTGCACAGCGCTTACAACAAAAAGCATTACCGTCAACACGGACTTGATACTATTCGATCACTACAGCTGTTATGGTTCCGAAAGACGATGAAGTCGTTTTTGAAAATTATTTTGTCTTTAGTTGTCTCACTAAATTTTATTGTAGCAATTTTGCGTAAGTGTATTTTTTCCATTTTTCTCCCTTAACACGGTATTCGCTAAACCAATTAAAAGACAGTCGATATTGTGAAACTTAAATGTCTGATCATTTTAATTGATAGAAAAAAAATACTGGATCCGATATATTCACTAAATTGCTGTTTGGTGCATTTTCGTTAGGATGTGGGACAATGTTCCGTGGTTTCCTTTATCACTATTCAAACAATATGGCGTGGCTATAGGGGCATTATGAGTCGCGGGTCCGGTGAATTATGCCCGTATTAATCGTGCGCCCGCCACCCCGGGTTATCTGAATGCGGCGCCCCTGGGGATTCCAAATCGCCACTATTGTTTCCTAACGATTATTATTTTAACAATGCGCTCGGACATTTGTTCCGTCCACGATTTTCCCAGGCTTCGATTCTGCGCCCGTTCGATTTCCCCGGACAAGTCTTATGTAGCTTATGTACTGAATTGCAGCTGGACGTATAATTAGATTCGCCCCTCCTAATTAATAACTCACTAGGTGTTAATATTTTTGTTAAATTCTTTTATTTGTACATTTATTATTATTACTTTAACCTTTTATTTGATATGCCTCTAATTCGTATCTTTCATTAGTTACAATTAAGAAGAAGTAATATTGCTTTTGCTTTGTTATTTTTCCGAAATAAAAAGCAACTCATTCCAGTCTTCACCTTAACTACTAACTAATGTTATAGGCCATGAATTTTTGTTCCATTTTGTGAAAGAGGCATAACCAGCAAATTATATATTAAATTTACAAAAAACTTTTTATACAGTGCAGATTTATAGTATTTTAGTAAAGATAAAGATTCGCTGAATTAAGTGATTATATGTTACATCTGTTTGATTTTAAGTCCTCTGCTAAAGCTCGGAAAGAAAATTTTCAAGTATTAGTTATTTATATTTTAACACGAGTAAAATTCTTTCGCTTATATTTGTGGCTTAATTTTAGCAGAGTTGGCTTAAATATAAATGTGAGCGTATACCTTAACTTATGTACGTTTTTTTTATATATATATATAATCGTCCTACAAAAATTTTGAGAAGTGACGATTTATATCTTTGTTTGACTCATCACGTGAGTGAGGTCTTTCTTGTAAAATAAAGCATTACTTTGAATTATTCTTATGTAATTCTTCTTGTATTCTGTGACAGTTTGTTTTAAAATGAATAAGTATATATTAATGCAGAATTCAAGTCTGTACTATATAATACTAAATTATTAAAATGAAAGCCATCTTTTGCATATGAATATGTATACCTTAACCTATGCCCTTATGATTCTAAGTGTGTAAGATATGCTCTTTTTATATATATCCATCATTTCTATGGAAACCTTACCTTTCACATCTGATGATGCTTGCTACTTGGCCGCAGAATTACAGGCATTGCATCCCTAGGTCGTCTCGGTAAAAAAACACATAAAATTCAGTTAATTTAATCTACTTGGTGATATAACTTTTAAGTTATACGTATCTTAATACTGTTTAGATCCTAGGTGCCTTTATGCGACATCGATATCTCTCGTCAGTTTAACTCCAGTGCACGTATCATTGGATACAATTTGGTAGTGACTGTACATCGGGACGAGCAAATGTTCGGAATTAATTAACTTTTGTGGCCGCCGGACGAGGTTGAGTGTATTCAAGTTTAGAATTCAATTAGCAGGTCCATTTTAATTGAAATCCCGTCCCGATCTCTATGGGAGCCAATTGTTAAATATTTGGCGTTCAAATTAAAATATATTTATATACTCTTTGAAAGTCACAACGAACAAATACTTTGTGCGGCTTTCTGTGGAATAATCTGTGATCATATAGTGAAAACTGTTAACATCAGTTGTCGGATGTCTTAAACGTTAGCATTTAAATCTCCTCGACATGGTAGTTAGAACATTACAAACCAATAAGTAACCTACAACGTGTTTAACACGCAATGAAAATTTCATAAAGTTATTATGTTTAGTAATTAATCTTTTAAGTTTTACGTAATCCCCATTAGAATTATTAAAACTGAATAAAGCAGTTAAGAATAATCGATTCGATTTATTATTGTGATATAAATAGTTCAATTAATTGCAAAATTCTTCATAGTACTTTCTTCATACATATGTACCTTTTTATATTTATGCGAATACTATACATTATTAAATAAAATCCGTAAATTTGTCTAATTCAATAATGAAAAATTCTTCAGTTAATGATGCCATACTTACTTATGTTTCTTTATAAAAAATATATTGTTGTACACATTTTTTTATCCTGGTTAATCCATTTATCATGTATGGAATACTCCATATGGAATATTTTATTCCTAATTTTGAAAACAAGATAGTGTCAGGTATATGTTTAAAAATAAACAAACAAAAATAGCACAGAATTTAACATACTTTAAGTTTTAGTGTTGAAACAGTAACCATTTGGGGGACCCCTTGTATATATTTCCTCTCACAAAATTCCCTATCAATGGAGCTTAATGGCGTGGACTGTACCTTTTTGTGTCAGTACCCCAATCGAACGAGCCACCCTTTTTATTAATGCAAGCAGAGAGAACGTTTTAACCACCGTGTATTTAGGACAGGGGAAAAAACATGTCCATCCCTGAAAATGTTTCTTTACCGAATCAATTAGTTCGAGCTTGCGCTTCATTCAAGTTACAGCTCAGACCTAACGTACAGTTACGTAAACTCGTGTCAAGTTGTCAGAGATAAATTGGTTCCTTTCTCTCATATTATTCTCGGTGGGTATCTATTAAGGAATATTAATTAAAGTTCACTCAAAGTAGACAAGCTGAGACGAAATTTAATGGATTAATTGACATGACTTTAAATTTGCGTTTGTGTTTTACATAGATTGAACTGATGAGTAATTATTACTTTTACTATTGTATAAAAGGTGTCATCAAACACAAAATCAAAAGCTTACATAAATGTGACGCTTTTATAATTAAAACAAATGTGGCAATATTAAATGTGTTAGATATTTAATTATTTATTTAAGCTTTATTGCAAAACAATAAACAGTATTACAAAGGGCGTACTTAATGTAATTTGGCATTCTCTCCCAGTCAACCCGGGGCGTGGAAAAATTATTATGATATTTTTTAATATTAAAAAATTATGATAACCTTGAAAAATTCACATTGTTATCTTACCAGTTTTATAACCATGATTTGGTATGAAACATCCAGATCAAAGTACTCAATTAACAAATTCATGCCCGTGCACTGAAGACTAACGTTGCAACGACCACTATGTTTGATTGTTATTTTTTGTTAATTTTTTTTCTTCGTGTGAACATTATCATTTCCCTTTATTAGTTAAATCATTTTTTTAAACCTAAATCATAATCATATTCATATTATAGAGCTTATTTATTACTGTTATAAAATCATTAACTTGTATTAACATTAGATTTGCAATATTAACAGAGATATGATATTAGAAAATAATAAAAATCGAGTACTTTCATTTCACTTTTATTACAACATGTAATATATTTTATCAATGGCATCTACCCTACGTCGACGGGTTTCCCGTAATACAGCTATTTTTCCACGTTGAATGCGATCAAATCACGTTACGGTGCTTTGGATACAAATATCCGATGCGGAAATAGGTTTTGTTGTGTTTAGTTTACCCTCTCAACAATACTCCAATTTGTTTAAAGATAAACGTCGTTTCTATACAGGAACATTCTTCACATTCTTCGCCTTACATATATGTCATAGAATAGCTTTCGAAAGAAAGTTCGGTATAGATTTTGAGATACAAAAATTTATTTTAAGCTACCTATAACTCAATTCTATTTCTATAATAAAATTGTGAAAGTCGAGATGTTTATTTGTGACTTACAAGCTCTAGAACGCATGTATGATTGTAAAAAAATTTTTAGAGGTAGAGCCACGCGGCAGCTTCCGTTGCTGCTGAATGTGCCGGCTCGAACTGGATAAGTACCACGACCTCACAGAAAATCGGCGTACATTGGAAGTGTTTATGCTTCCGCGTTTCGTCCGGGAAGTGAGGTGGCCGGTGGCCCACCCTCCTCCTCCTCTTTCCTTTTTCAGCCCTCCTCTTCCTTTTTTGTCTCCCATCTCCTTCCCCCTCCCTCGCCCGTTCTCAAAAATTCCCATCTTAAAGGCGGGCAACGCACTTGCAGAACGTTCAACACTGCAAATGTCCATGGGCAGCGGTTATCGCTTTCCATCAGGCGAGCTGCTAACTCGTTTGCCCGCCTATTCCATAAAAAAAATCAAGTCTTATATCGATTCATGGTTGTATCTTTAGCTTAAAAACTAAAGTATGTGTAGCTTAATCGTTTCAGTGGTACCTAAAATCTACAAAAAAAGTATAAATATGTTTTGTTTGACTTCTGTAAAACTTAATTCGTATAACAAACATACAGACATCAATACGACTCCTACAATTTTATTTTATTATAAACGTGTACAGTGTTTAAAAACACGAGAAAATTTATTATACGTAAAAGTATGACCGGACGATGCAAAATTGGATAAGAGCCGCCGCAATCACAAAGCCGGCTTGATAGAAAGTAGCTTACCTCCTGCGCCACTCTTCATTCAAGCACATCGGACAAGTTACGACTCGCTAAGCTCACTCACGGACTCACACAGATGCAATATGATGTCTCCGGTTCGGATCGGATCGAACTCACACACACAGACACAGCCCCATTTGTTGTTATGCGGCGCAGGTCAGCTCTGTGCATCATTTTTTTTTTAAATCAAACCGGTCCCCGAAGCGATAACAAAGGCGTGAGTCAGACTATGGTGTTTTGTGGAGATAGCGAGATGTTCTTTGGGTTTCGGAGCCGTGCTCTTTTTTCGTTCGATTCCTTTTGATCTATTTAACTAGAACGGACAATGAAATATGTCGAAACGATGCTTTATTGTTTTTTTTTTATTATAAAAAATGCTATTATCCTAATTTTCAATGTATTTTTATTATATCTATGACACTTTCTAATATGGAAATTTAATTCAGTCTCACTTGTAAATTATTATTTGGTGTTTGATGATTTCAAGGTTATTGTGGTAGAGCTATAACAACATTGCTACATTTCTCTGTTACTTTCTATTCTTTTACGTATACAAGTATTCATTCCTTGTTTATTTCGACGAGGGCGGCGTCTGTCTCAGACTAACCGATGGTATATTGTCAGTACATTAAATTGAAAAATTACAAATAACTTAGTTGTACATAAAAAATTTAGTACTCATATAAATATATCGTACTATTGCGGTAACTTGGAAATCTTTAGTAGTGTCGACACAATTCTTTGGTGAAGTCCGATACGATCTAAATAATACGGACAGCCACACATAAGCCAGCATCAAGCGTCTGTCAATTCACACACCTACCAGGTAGTTGCATCCTATACAACAATACGCTACCTGGGTTCTCGAATTACCCTAACTCATCTGTACTGTCGTGCGTATAGAAATTGTCTTCGTTCTATAAAATATATGAATGCACTTCAGCTGCACTGTTTGAAAAGGGACGAGTCTACCTGCTCTAGAAATGGTCCCCGACGCACGACGCAGTTGGACCTAACAATGCATTAATTCAACAGGAAATTCGCCATTGATGCCGAGATGCAGTCTGTTGCGAGTTTAATTAGTTTATAACGCGTCCGGTTCAACTAGGCAACCTAGATGCTATAAGTTTTGTATACAGTAACAAGTAGAATAGTTTCTTTTTCATTTATTTTAGATCACATGATATGATAGGCACGCCGTAAACATTTCGTACTAGAATTACACAAATTGGGCATTAAATTACAAAACCAGCTAAGGACGTGCACAAATAATAAATTTGATTGTTGTTTTGTACCTTTTTATAACCTCGATACCCATTTATCTGACATCATAACGCGCCGTCCCACCATTTAAGGTGTTCCAGTTAAAGGAACGTGTTTTAAAACGCAACATGTTCTTAAAGCAGTAACTGACTAAATCAACGGTTTTAACTCGAGGCCAGTTTAGGGACGGAAAAAACGGAATAGTAATTTTATCGTGTAGTTGACCTCTTATCGAGAATAAGTATCTTTATTATTCTAGTTTAAATGTGCTTTGTTTCTCATGTCGAGGAATGGGGAAAAATAAAAGGTTTTGACTATTCTCTCTTTTTGCGTTTTTGTAATTTTTACAAATTTGTATTTTTACACTTAGTTCGTTATAATAGATTAAAATGACGCTTAACGGTATGGGTAGTATTATACTATCAGCTACAAATATCAACATTAGTTCAACTATCTATTATCATACTAACTAAAAAAATAATACTGCCGCAGTATTGTTTTAAAAAATATAAAATGATTCTTTATAGTTTTTTTTAATATTATAACAGTACAGTTTTATGAAATCAATAAAAAAATAACAAAATTTTTATATACGCAAAACTAAACGTTTCTTCTCAATGTATGACATAAGTACATACCTTAATAGAAAAATAAATGGGCATAGAATTATTCATTGATATACAAACTTTTGAATTCATCTTTTCACTTATTTGACGGAGATATCAAGACGAAATATGTACTTCGAAAGACCAATAAGCGATCGATACGTGGTATAAATCGTGGGATTCGTTAGCAACGTGGTTGTCCTCCCTCTCGCTTTACTGTCTACACATTGACCTTGCATTTTGATGCGCGTGTTTCATTTTATACTGAATAGAAAACTTCTTTAAGATTACGTATATTCTTTCCTTTTTATTCATCATGACAAGTTGTTATGCATACGTTAGTTATCTAGTTAACATTACAATTTAATGCAACTCATGTTACATAAATATGAATCGTTTTATATATAAAACTAGGGTCGTGAATCGTGAAGATCGTTAACTTAAAGTATTTCGTAAGCTATCATACATGTGTAATTACTCTCGTGTAACGAGCGACGTGTCTGTTATGTAAAGTTGCCTTATGGTTTCGTAACGAATGCTGCGTCTGTTATTTATAAGCGCGATTTGATTTCATGACTTGACTAAAATTTCTGAAAGTTTTAATCATATTTAACATATATTGTTTACTGACCAATAACTATGTACATAGAGAGGTATAACAGGTAGAAGAAGTCCAAACATGCATTTAAAGTACTTTCTGCACTAAGTAATATTTAGACCTATGCCGTACGGTCATCACAAACCAACAAACACGGATCACTCAAGCTTTAGTCCCACGTAGAGATCGAATCCACAATATGGCGACCAAAAGCTGTCTGCAAGGTGACCTATTAACTCACTACACCATCCGTACGCACGACATCGTCTGATGAAAAATAACGATCTTTATTAGACGAATCATTTGGATTTAAAAATTACAAAATAAAACGTCTTGAAATAAAACGATTGAGAAACATTTAAATTTTTTAATTACCACGTTCTCAGTTTTGAATTTATTATGACGTCACACAGCCACAGTTACTCAAGATAACAATGTTTCTAATGATACCGGATACACGTAAATTCGTTGAAAGGGTTAGTTGTAATATTTGAATAAAGAACTCACAAATATACACGCATAAACTGTGCTTAAATTACACTCCTTTTTTCGGCAGTCATGTAGAAAAGCTTACACCATAATCGAAGTCTGTTGAATATTAATGTTCACGCGGAAGTATAAATTGTCCCTTTGACTTTGGACCAATCAAAATCACCACTATATCGAGAAGCTGTATATTGCGGCCGACATTGTCATGAATAAAGGCGGAGACACGGTAACTGTGGCGAGGTTTAATAAGGAAACCGGTACTCAGGCCGATGCACGCCGGCAACATGTGCACTTGTTCTTTAGGACAAAGATGCACTAAAGCGCCGACAGTTGCAAAATACGGTATTTTTTTTGTTAAGCGATGAAGTGAAGAGACGTGCGTCTGATAGTAAGCGACACGCCTGCCCATAAGAACACATTGCCACACAGAACCTGATTGGCCCTAAGATACGCTTGTCACATTTAAGATGTTATATCTCTATGCCCAGTAATTACGCTGGCAAGATAGCCCTCCCTTGGCGGTAGAACAACTAGCAATGTAGTGGTATCACCCTAAACGGACTCTGCAAAGTTCTAGTAAGTTAGTTTTTATAGCATTTAAACGACGCCCAATTCACTTCGACCAGTCTACTTCAATATTAATAGGAGTGTTTTTATCTTGATGTTCTAGAATAAGCTTATAACGTTTACGATCAAAACCTATTCAAAAAATCGTGGCCCTTGCTTATCGACTGTGTGAAAGAGGAATAACACGTTTTCTTTCTTATGTAATTTCTCAGCTTTAAGTGACCCTCGGCTTTGGTAGCATAATTAATTTTAAAACATGTGAATAGTGCTCCATAACACCCATCGACTAAAAAAAATTCCCTAAAAATAGATTGTACATTTGACATTACGATAGTTCCTGAAAATGATAATAATGAGAACGCTCATATGTATAAGATTTTTCAACTTATAATGTATACAAACTAACTAAATTTTCATGTTGATATCACTGTGATTTTCATTGAAATTTGTATACAAAATAATACTTAGAATAATATTATTTTCAATTATAGACATGTCAAATGGTCGTATAATCTCGTGGACCGTTTATCCTGTGATCCGACAAACGATCAATCCTTTCGAGATGTCAGAACGTCCGCTGAGCCCGCATCCCGAACGATCCTGTCAATGAACTCTTTAATTCCAATTAATTGTCTTCTCGAATTGATTAATTTCAAGGAAATTTACTTAATCTACATACAGAATATATGATTATGGAATCTGGATTTTCAAGTGAAATGGTTTTTATAGTGTCGATTACTATCGACTTACGATATCGAGAATACTTCCCTTTTAAATTACGAGAGGAGAAGTATCTCCTAAGTAGGAAGGAAGTATTCTGAAGCCTTACTGATTTGCAATTGGCTATAAATCGGGTTAATATTAATGCATCTACTAAAATATATTTCAATGATAATAAAAGGATAAAATAAATCTCTTCACATATGCAGAAGCTAACTTTTTATAATTTTTCTTTGTCTATGCATATGAGATAACAGTTTAAACGGTGTCTCCTTCGTTACAATAGAAATGAGGAAGGGATATACTAAAGCGTTATATAACAGATTATACAACGACCGTTTCATGTTAAGATGATTCATCAAGAAATTAGTCGCACAACAAAGAGATTCCCTTCGGCTTTCATTATGTATTTACACACTCTCATTAATCACTTGACGATCCTTTTAGCCTAAGTGGTTTGAGATTTCGCTTGTAAGGCCTATAGTGTGTTAACCCTTTACTTCGAATGCTTTCCTCATGACCTATTTGCTCGCTGATGGTTTAAAATTATTTTTAATTTCACGCGCTACTTCTTTTACGTCGTTACGTTACCGCATTTATATCATGTGTATGTAGGTTTCTTTCTTATAATATTCATTTATGTTTCGCAATTATTTAATATGTTCAAACACGCGTATTAAACATTTCACTTTCTTGTTGATTTAGTAAACATATTTTGCAACATGTGTTTTTGTAATATAGAGTTATAGTGACAAAGTGCAAATAACATTAACAGTTAAATTTACTGGAATCCAGCGGTACTACTTCACGTACTTACAACATCAACATCAACATCATATGGTCTAATTGAACTGTCACGAAGAAGTTGAAAGACCTCAAAAAAATTCACTCCGTCATTTTAATAAAGCCTAACTGTTTCGTGCCGTCGATGACTATGAAAACTTCGTAAAAAAACCGTGAGAAAGCGAGCCAAAGAATTCCACGTCAAGAATGCAGAGCCGAAACGAAAAGTGAGAGCATTTAATTACGTTAAAATTATGCCGAAAAAGGGAACAGGAGCGTTTCCCACAGATTTCCTCGAAATTGCCTCGGGCCACGAATTAGTTAGGAACGGAAAACGAAATTATTCAAATTACAGGCTTTTTGAATTTGTGTATAGCTTTGACGAAACAATTCGTTTCAATCTCGACGTGTTTATTTTATTACATTCAATAAGACGGATTTACAT
>DWHQ01001669.1:0-10449 GCA_018247955.1 Eurytides marcellus marcellus | reverse complement strand
CTTGTAACTAAAGGTGCTGATAGAGCAGATCAATAAGCATATTCATCATTAACCCTTACAATTCAGGGATATAACAGCCCCCCCGATAAAAGGAAACTTACATTTTATGCTAAGTTTCAGGTAATTATCCTTAGTCTTGGAATTGGTACTTCTTCCAATTCTTCAGTAGGGTTAGTCTGTGTATCGGGATTTGTTATTATTTTAGATTTAAAACTAGAGCAGTTGTTGAATCTCTTGTACACTTTAAAAAATATGAAAATTAAAATTAAAATAGTTATACAATATGTAAGAATAGGGTAGTGTGATTCATATGCCAATAATGGGTCGGATTTATTTATTATCTTATCGATATCCGTCAGTAATTGATCATCAGCGATATTTGTAAGTTTTTCTAATTTTATATCAATCAGGTTCAGTGGTTTCAATTTTGGTTTCAAAACTTTAAATTTATTTTCATCACAACATGGGTCATTTATTAAGTTAAAATCTGATGTAATAGAATTCACTGTCAAATTAAGGCTATTTCTCGTTGAAAATTCATTATTTTTATAAAAAGCTTTACAATATGATGGTAAAGTCATTATGCCAGTACCCAGTAATTTATGATCTGATACATGTGTTTCACACTCGATAGTTAGTTTTATGGGATCAGTCTCAATGAATAACCATCTATTATTATTTAATTCTTGCCAGATATCGATTTTTCCATGAATCAATTTAGTTTTACATTGTTTTGGTAATTTATTTAAAATTTTGGTCAATATTTCTGTTTCACAAGTAGGTATATTTTGGACTAATTTTACAATAAGCTTATTACAAATATAGACTTGATTAGCAGTTTTTATACATTCTTTTAAATCATTAAGATATACATATGCTGTTTTGTCTTTACTTATAGCTATATAATTACAATTTGGGATTACCATCGCATAAGAATTGGGGTGATGTTTGTCATGTGGAATCGGTACAGGTATAGTCTTATACAGGCTGTATTCTACTCTAGTAACTAAGGGTATTCTAATTACAAAAACAATTTTATTATCTACGTAATAGCATGATAGTTGCGCCAAGTCAATAAAAGAATGAATATTGTTTAAACTTAAAGTTAAAGGCAATTCTGAATGTTTATCTAAATTTCTAACGTTACGCGATAATTCATCATATAATTGCTTAGGTGTAAGTATAGATGGATGAATCGAGTGACTTTTT
Organism: Eurytides marcellus marcellus; assembly: GCA_018247955.1. Taxonomy (NCBI): domain Eukaryota; kingdom Metazoa; phylum Arthropoda; class Insecta; order Lepidoptera; family Papilionidae; genus Eurytides; species Eurytides marcellus. The sequence goes on along the minus strand of DWHQ01001669.1, from coordinate 9,240 downwards.
GTAAACATGATTGAGTTAATGATATTCTCGATTCTAAATGATAACGTAAACAGGCTAGAGGATAATTCATTATAAATTTCATTAATTTTCGATTCTACATACAATATCGATGATGTATTGGTTAGTTTATTAATACCAACATTTAGAGAATCAATAACGCTATTCAATCGAGCTTCGTTGATACTAATTGTCTTTAGGGTTTCGTTATAATTTTTTATTGCTGAGTTAGTCATTAAAATATTATCCTTAAAGAGAGAAGCAAGTTTTTTATTATTGCTATCCAAGGATTGAATTGCATTATTGTATCTAATTGCGTCATTCTCATCCATTGTACCTATTATCTGTTTAAAAGCAGTTCCAATTCCAGCAAACCACGCGGATCTTTTATCTCTGTCCGAAATCAAATGTGATATAGCACTATAATCTCTTAGAAGACTATCGAGTCGCGGCACTAATGGTTGTAGGTAATTATGACATTTAGAGTTATTATTTTCATTTTGCTGACAAAAGAATCGGGCGGTTCCTAAGACGATTCTTATGTTATCGATGTGGGGTTTCACGTATCCAATGTCCACAGGAATTAGTATATGAAGGTAGTCATTAGTGATTTTAATGGAGCCTGCTGAGTCGAAATAGATGCCGGGACTTTCATTTATCTGTTCTATAATATTTGAGGCGAAAACGAGGATACTCGTTGTAGTAATTCTGAAATTTGATAAATTCTAATTTATTATCTATGCTGTTTGCATCCTACATAGGTAAATCTATAATTTAAAAAGTATGTAAAGTTAAAATATAAAAAAAAGGTTTAACAAAATATAAAAGAAAAATAAAAAGATAAAATAAAATAAAGTGTAGATTATCACTATCCTATAAATATATGGAATATAGATTATGTTTATTCGGAATTAACTTCCGCTAATTTGATTTCATCATAATGATGTTTTATATGTCGACGGTTTATTAATAACGTTACTGTGTTGTTTCCGTTTATATGGACGACTTTAAAGGGACCTTTCCAAATGGGCGATAAGGCTTTGCGGAGTCGCAAATGATTTTTGACATACACCATATCTCCTACTTTGTATTTAGCAGGTTTTGTACGTTTATCGTAATATGTTTTCGAAAGTTCTTTGGATTTTAATATGTTTTCTAGGGCCATTTTCCTGGAGAGTTGTAATCGCTGTTGTAGAACACGTACATAGCTGTTATATGTAGGTTCTAAGGAGGTGTCATAAATAGAGGATGGAATGAAGGGTTTATGTCCAAAAACTAACTCATATGGTGTAAAATTTGTCGTTGAATGTACTGTTGTGTTGTATGTCAACATTGCGGTGAATACAAACCTTGGCCAATTATTGTGATGGTGGTTTACAAAAGACTTGAGGTATTCTTTTAGGGTCGAATGACTACGCTCAAGTGCGCCTTGAGTTTGTGGGTGATATGGGGTAGACCATAGTTGTTTAATTTTAAGAAAATTGCACGTTTGTTTAAATAGTTCGGCTGTAAAATTTGTGCCCTGGTCGGTTAAAATTGATTTTGGAATGCCAAATTGACAAATGAAGTGAATAAGACACTCGGAAGATTCTTCTGCCGAGGCGTTAGGTAAGGGATATGCTGCTGAATATTTTGTAAGGTCGTCCTGTAATGTTAATATAAATTTGTGTTTTGATAGACCCGCTTCTGGAAGAGGGCCAACGAGATCTAATGCGACCCGTTCAAACGGTTGTGTGGATGTACTTGTAATTTGCATAGGGGCACGGTTTATTTTCCTCAAGGCTTTATTGGTTTGGCATAATTCACATTTTCGCACATAATTTTCGATATCACTGCGCATGTTTCGCCAGTAATATCGCTCTTGAATTCTGCTTAGCATTCTGTTGGAACCTAGATGGCCAGAAATAGGGATGTCGTGATTTTCCTTTAGAATTTTGTTTATTTCGGTCATCGCTGGGTAGATTACAGAATTTTTATAAATGTGAATAGTTATATGAGTATCGTGAAATAAATACATAAATATGTTGTATATTTTTATGAATGTGTATATGTCGAAGGGGTTGCGGAAATCCGTAATACTAAACTCTGTAACATTTTTTGTAATTAATTCCATTTTTAAATTATTTAAACTTTTGAAGATATCTTCATAGGTATTCTTTTCATAGTGATATACTTTAACGAATAATAAATAATAATTAATATCGCCCTTTTGGAACATTATAAAAGAATGTAAAGTTCTTTCCTTAGAAAGAAATTCTGTGGATTCAGAAAGATTACCAATAATTTCCGCGACGTAAATATTCGATTCATCAAGGTCAATGGAGGTAGGTATAACTATATGTTTAGATTTTGTTTTTAGTAAATTTTCATTATGTTCTTTAATGTTTGTGTTAAAAGTTATTAATTTGTTGTTTAGTGTTTTCAGGCATTTAGAGTACGTGTCGTCGTTGCTGATGGTTGGATCGACAGATTGTGGAGTGGGAATGTTAAAATCATCTGGTAATTCTAAATCTTCTGGGAGTACAAAGTCGTCAGGTAACTCTAGTAATTCAGGTAAGTCGGGAATTTCAAGTGAATTTTCAGGTTCCTTAGGATTTGGTGTGGACAACGGGTCGGCCGTAATGGTCTCTTCTGCAGGTGTCAGATCAGGGTTACCAGAAGTTTGTTTTTGAACAGGATTTACTGGATATCTCGAAAGCGCGTCTGCGTTTGAGTTCATCTTTCCCTTTTTGTATTGGATTACGTAATCGTATTCTTCTAGTTTAAGGCGCCATCGAATTAACCTTGATCCGGGGTCCTTACAATTAAACAGCCAATTTAAAGGTTTGTGATCAGTGATTATTTTAAACTGACGACCATAAAGATAGGGACGGAAAGTTTTTGTGCCATAAACGATTGCTAAACATTCTTTTTCTGTAACACTATAATTACATTCTGCTTTATTTAGAGTTCGAGACGCGTAGGCAATTGGTCTATCTTTGCCTACGTCGCCTTGAGATAGGATAGCCGAAACAGCATAGTTGGAAGCATCACAGGTCAAAAGGAAGGGTTTTGTAAAGTCTGGATATATAAGAATAGGAGCGGTTACTAGTTTTTCTTTGAGTTGTTCAAAAGCCAACTGTTCACTGTTAGTCCAGTTAAAAGGGACGTCTTTCTTTAGGAGATTTGTTAATGATTTAGCATATTTTGAAAATTCAGGAATAAAGCGACGATAATAGGAAGCTAGGCCAAGAAAAGATTTGATATCTTTAGGACACTTGGGAACAGGAAATTGGACAACAGCTTTGATCTTTTCTGGATTTGGTTTGACGCCTTCATCACTGATTACATGACCTAAGTATGCGACTTCCTTACGAAGAAATTCGCATTTTTCCGGTTGCAATTTGAGATTAAAATTCCTTAACCTTTCAAATACGAGATGTAGTTTGTCAATATGGGAAGATAGGTCATGAGAATAGATAACGATATCATCTAGGTACACGAAACAGTGTATGCCTTGTAGCCCAGACAGGACAGTGTTCATTGTCCTTTGGAAGGTTGCAGGCGCATTTTTTAGGCCGAAGGGCATTCGATTGAATTCAAAATGTCCTTGCGGTACACTAAAAGCTGTTTTTGGTGCGTCCTTAGGGTTCATTTTTATCTGGTGAAATCCAGATGCTAAGTCTAGGGTCGAAAAATATTTACTTTGACCTAATTGGTCTAATATTTCATTTATCTGTGGGATTGGGTAGCTTTCTCCAATAGTTATATCATTTAATTTCCTGTAGTCTATTACAATTCTCCATTTTCTTTGTCCTGATGAGTCTAATTTTTTGGGTACTATCCAAATTGGAGATGACCATGGAGACTTCGATGGTTGAATGATATTTTGAGATAGCATTTTCGTTATTTGAGATTTTACTTCTCCTTGATGTATTTCTGGGAATCTGTAAGATTTGACATTTATTGGTTGTGAAGTGGTTGTTTCAATTTCGTGTTGAATAACGTCTGTACAAGTTAATTCGTCGTCTGGTAAATGGAATATGTCAGCATATTGATTACAGATTTCTTTAAGGTTGTCTATCTCCTCACAGTTCAGATGGGATGTTTGTAGAAGTTGGAATAACTGTAAACTCCTTTTTATACTATTATTTTCGGTATGACCTTGTCTTCTATTATTTAACTCAGTATAATCAATTGGGAATAAGGTGAGTAATAAGTTAGCGTTTATTTTTATAGGTTCCTCTGATATGTTAAGTACTGTTAAGTTTATTCTATTATTATTTTTTACTTTTACTATACAATTTGATATGAGAAGTGTATCGGAGACATGCTGATCGAGTATGACTCCTTCTTTCATTTGAGGGTTTTTCACAGAACATTCGATTACCGTTTCAGTTCGAGGCATGATAATATAGGAGGGTTCGTCAAAAGATAATTTAATATTATTATTTTTTATTTCTAGAGATTCCGAGTCATAGTTAATACGACAACCATGTTGTATAAAAAGGTCGTTGCCTATTATACCGTCATAAGGTAAATTGATGTTATCGAAAACATGAAATGTATGTAATAATTTTAAATCTTGATTGAATTGTAGTTCTAATTTAAGGTAACCTAAGCTTTTTATAGGACTATCGTCTTTGGAGTCTATACCTTTTACTTTAACATCGGTGTCGCGTAATTGCATAGGATTTATTATACAGTTATTTTTTAGAATGCAGAGGGATGCTCCGGAGTCTACAAGGAAGGTAAGTGGCATTTTATTTACAGATGTTTGGAGTGTTATATAAGGTAAGTATCTTTTTTGAGTGTTGACCTGGTATATTTGTTCAGGTTTAGGATATTTGGGAATTATTTCAGGAAAACCGTGTGTTTGGGGCTGGTTACCCTGTCCATTGGTTTTTTTTTTAGAAATATGACCTTGAGTTTGGGGCTGGTTACCCTGTCCATTGGTCAGGTTAGTATTGTGACCTTGAGTTTGGGGCTGGTTACCCTGTCCATTGGTCTGTTTAAGGTATGTATCGACTTGACAAGAAAGATTCTGACCCGCGCGATACTTATACGGGGCAGAGATTAGTTTAAACCCTCAGGGGTATCATTCACTTCGTCTGCGCATTCTACTTCGTTATTTTCCGCATAATTTATACGGGGACTTGGTCTGTAATGATTCGGCTTAGTACTTGGTTGATATGGAGTAAATGTTTGGGATCCATTTGAATATTTTTTATTGTTATATTCGCGGAGCCTACAGTTTTCTAAGATATGCCCCATTTTCTTGCAATATCTGCAATATGGTGAATCTTTAGAAGAGGAAGAGGGATGATGATTATCAGTATTATAATTTGGTTTCGGTTGAGATTTAATATTAAAATCACTTCTTTTGTGAGACGATTCAGTAGGTTTTTGTTTAAAATTGTTACGATAAGAAAATTATTGCATTTTTTCTTCAGATATAGCGCAGTTTATAGCTTCGTTCAAATTTTTCGGATCCCTACATCTTACTATGTTGAAAATTCTGGGATGTAAACCCAGTGTAAAAGTATGGGGTGCTAGGTCTTCCATAGCCGCAAGCCTACACGTCAACTCCATTTTTTTGTGTTAGAAACTGTAACTTCGGTTAGTAATTTCTGTAAGCAAGTTTCAACTCTAAGAGAAAATTGACTAACGGTTTCTTGATTTCCCTGTCTACAGTCTTGTAGTTCTGTAAGAAGGTGGGCGTAGTGTTTACGCTCGCCAAATTGAGTCTTGAGAAGTTCTTTTTAGGATGCCCAGGAGTCAAAATCTTTTATAGAACAGGCTGTTTCAGCCTTGCCCTCTAATTGGCTGAGGATGTATTTAAGAATTAAATCTTCTTGTTGTGGGGACGCTAAAGAAATTGCACTATCGCAATTTCACAAAAAGGCGGTAAGTTTTTCTCTGTCGCCAGTAAAAGGTTTTATAAATTTTAGAATAGTGTTTAATGGGATATCTTCTTCGGCTCTAAATTCTCTTTTAGATTCCTGTTTAGACATTTTGAACGAAACTAAATATAAAAGAAATTTGTTAGTTTAGTTTGTACAAAACAAAAGGCGAACAAATATAATAATATAAAAGATACACGAAACCCACAAGTAAGAAGAAGGCAGTGCAAGAGCTGGATGGCAAGGAGCTGTGCGGTGCGCGACTCGAGGTGTCGCTGGCCAAATGAAGAAAACACTGTTACGGCTTCTGTACTTGTCTTGGAACGGATACAACAAATTACAATTTTCCATCTCTTACAACAAATAGATGAATTTATTACAAACTATTTATTATATATGTATACCTTAACAGTCTCAATAATAATGTTAACAAAATTTACATAACTGACAGTGATTTATTTTACCAGAATTAATTACATCACATAATAACTAAGAAACATTCTTACTTAGATCGTCTTCAGATGTCAACACTAGCAATGTTCTAATATTAACCTATTACATAAAATTATTAAATATCATTGAGTAAGTAATAATATTAAATCTTATATATTTTCTTATAAACATTTATAATTGTTTATAAACACAAATTATTAAAACATTAAAAAAAATCTTATACCTAATTTAGTTCTACAGACTAAAAATAAGGTTACAGATTACCCAGACAATTAACTACGACGTACACAATTTATAATAAATTCTAGTGAACTGGGCCTGGGAGAAGGAGGATGGACGAGCAAGTGGCTTACCTGATAATAAACGATCACGGCCGGCCATGGACATTGACAACACAACAGACTTTGCAAATGCATTGCCAGCTTTCAAGAGGGTGAATTTTTGAAGGAGAGAGGAGGAATGTGTGGAAGATAAGAAAAGAGAATGGCAGGAGGGAGAGGTAGGAGGAGGGGAGACAGAGAGGGAGAAAGGGAAGGGAGGGGTGGTGGGCCAGCGGCCACCTCACTCACTGGACTTGTAGTTGTAGTACTTACCGGTCCGAGTCAGCCCGTTCCAACCGAAATGAAACTTTTTGTGCGTGTGCTGTGAATTTGAGTTAAGCACCACTGGCCTTGAAGCTGCTCAATTCGTAGCTCATCGCATTTGTGATTAATCAGATTCGTTAAAACTTTACTTCATTATTTGAATTTATTACGTACGTATTTTTACGTACTATACGATTATTACGTAATATACGAGAAAGTAATACGATCGGAAGTTATGTTTTCCGAGTAAAGCACAAGCATCTTCAAGGCAAAGTTATCACTTAAGAGGTAACATATAACGATACTTTGAATGGGACTTAGTCAAGAACTAAGCAACTTTTAAGATTAAAATATGATATTTTAATGAAATCTGGCCTAGACAAAAATGGGATACCCGCCATTTTTCAGTTCAATTCAGCAACGGGAACAAAAAAAGTTGCGCGGCTCTAACACCGAAAATTAAAATCGATTGTCAAATAAGGTAAAACATTAAATAAATATAGCATTCAATGAACTAATAAGGATAAAATTTCTCACAGATATTTGCATTGTAATAAAAACTCAAGGATTTACGCAAGATTTTCGATTATGTATAGAATGTTTACATCATCGATTCCGGTCCAGCGGTGAGTCAATACGCGGAGCGTGCCGTGCCACTGTGGCGCCTTCTTGGGGTGATTCACGAAATGTCAATAATTCGGCGTTGATGAGCAACGGTAACTCAGTTGGTAGTTCCTTTTTCCTTCAATATATTATTATTTTTTCTTTCTTCTCACGCCCATCATAATTTCTCACCACGCCCCGGGTTGACTGATATAGAATACCTATAGCCATTAAGTCCGCCCTTTGTAAGCCTGGTTAAAGTTTTTACAATAAAGAATAAATAAAATACAAAAACTCGTAAGTTTAACTCCGAACTTGTATATATCGAATATATACAAGTCCGTATTTTAGACAGCTTCAAAGATGCAAACGCATACACTGGATATCATAGGAAAGTTCTCTGCATCACTGCGTAATTCCAGTCTACCGGGGACCGCTTAGCGTTCTCCGGTCCCAACTGCGCTGTGAACTGACGAGATGTGAAAATTATGCGGTCTGTGGTCCGGCCATAAACATTTGCCCTACTTCCGTCCCGGCGTACAATGTCACTGCGATAGCTTATACGCGAGCGACAATTTTTTTGGATTATTTTGGATATAAAGCCGCACAATTCAGTCCGCCTAAGGATCCACTGCGTTGCCGCTTGTTCTACCTCCAAGCAGTTGTGTCTAAGCATCACTGTGTTCCACCAAGGGCAATATCACCAACAACCACCGGACTTAGAGATAGATTCTTTTTAATGGATTAGGCTGCCAAACGAGCAGGCGGTTCGCCTGATGGTAAGCGATCACCGCCGCCCATGGACATTTGCAACGTTACAGAACTTGCAAATGCGTTGCCAGCCTTTAAGGGTGGGGGGGACTTTTGAACGAGAGAGGAGGAGGAGGATAGCAGGAGCGGGGATGGATGGGGAATTTTAAAAGAGGGGGGAGGTAGGGGATAGAAGGGGGAAAGGGAAGGGAGAGGGATGGGCCACCGGCCACCTCAATCACTGGACGAAAAGCGGAAGCACAAACATTTCCACTTTACGCCAATTTTCTGCGAGGTCGTGGTACTTTTCCGGTTCGAGCCGGCCCATTCAGCAGCGGGAGCACCTGCGTGGCTCTACCACCGTTGAAAGATCATCTTATATCTCTGAGTGATAAGTGCAATTCTGATAAAGCAGTTCTGAACCGGTGTAGTGTAAGTACTGTATGGCACTGGGTTGTTGTGGACAATCAGGCAAAGGATGAAAAGGAAAAGAAAATAATTCCGTAGTTTTTTTAAGAGAAAAGCTGGGAAGTAAGCAGTTTGCTCACCCTATGGTGGGCTAGGACCACTTTTGGGTACCAATAACTCAAACGTGTTTGTTCAAAGCTAATGTGATAAATCAAATTGGTTAGATTTTTGTTGATACATAATTTTTACCAGACTGTACTTATAAATAAGAGGGATATTTATGACCCCTATGTAAGCATATTATGATTTAATGATTCTTTAACGGATAAACCTATTTTAATACAGTATGCGTCGTTAGATTTATCTCAGTTTTGTAAGTGTCACTGAACACATTAATTAAAGAAAAGAAAATAGCGAATTGTGGACCTTATATTGTGGCTTTTAAAAAATATTTATTTAATTTTTTCTCACAATATTCAGGATTTTTTTTTATTTTTTTCTGATACAGTTTCTTAGCAAATATTTGTATGCATAATTGTTTCGACTCCACTTTCGCGTTTGTC
>DWHQ01001668.1:0-10451 GCA_018247955.1 Eurytides marcellus marcellus | reverse complement strand
CATTTGCTTAATCCACCTGAGGTGGTACCATTGCTAGTTATTCCACTACCAAGAAGTAATGTATAAACAGTATTTTGTTTTGTTATGAAGGGCAGTGATGCCAGCATAATTACTAGGCATAGAGATATAACATCTTAATCATCTAGGTAAAGAGCGCAGCACATACGTGTCGCTTAGCATGAAAACGGCTCTGTTACATTGCGAAATTTCGTGTTTAATATTATAACCGATTGTCATGGTACATTATATTGACGAGATAAAGATTTATTTTGTCATTCTATAACAAGATATATACAGATGAAAATTATTTCAATCGACTAATTAAAAAATAATCAGTCGTTTTTTCATTGAATAGATGGAAAACATTTTCAATTTTCAAGCCATATATCTTTATACCACAAAGTTCGAAGAGTGCTTATGATCATGATAATTCCACATAAACTTTAAACACAAGTTTTGAAGAGTTCTGCTTAGGCTTCTAAGGAATTTTAACGAATAATAAGAAAGTATTTAGTAAACATGCGACTCTTTTCAAGAATAAATATAGCAGATCGTGTTTATGCCATCTGAGAGGTATGAATTTTACCAAATAATATTTTTTAAGCCTAATTATATGACATTCCGGTAAAAATAAGTTTTATTAGTATTTTGTTTATATGTGTGTATTGCAAACTTTTGTGGATTTTAAGTTAACACTTCCAACACTTTGCGGCATTTTTATTGTTAATTCAACATAAAATCTTAGTATGGTTATAGACCAGCTATTTGTATTGTCATGCAACACTTCATTGTCGATCTTCTTGGGAATGGCATTGAGTGCTATTGCTTTGACTAAATATGGAAGGGCGGGGAGGTCAAAATGTGAGAGTATTTTAGGATACTTAACGGTAATAATCGTAAACGAGACATGCGCGAAACGATTTTAAAATTTACAAAGTGTTTGCGAACGCAAATAAAAACGTGTGCACAATTAACCTTCCTATTCTTTGTGACTGCCTAAAAAGGGGGAAGTTTCCAACAGGTTTAATTTTTTTAGGTATGTCACGCATATCTCCGCCAATTGTAAATCGATTTTGATGATTTTTTTTTGTAAAGGATTTATTGCAAGGTTAGTTCAGTAGAGGTGTCATTGTTATACCGTGAAAGAAGATGCATCAGGGAACTCGTTAAATTCAAATACTATAGGTATTTTACGGATATTGGACGGATATTACCCATATTATTGTTTATACTGTTTTTGCACCTACGAATTACCTTTTTAATTGTACTACTCATTTTATTAAAACTACTGTACAAAAATGGAACATAGTTTATCAATCGTTTTGCGCAATGACGGTGACGTAAAAATTTTTCATCGTTAATATTCGAGAAATAATAGTCTATAAACTAATTATTTTAAAAATCATTTTCTACCTATTTCCTATCCGAGCCCACAGTTAGTAATTTTTCTGAGTGCGATGGAAGCACAAAGCAAAGTATGAAAAGAAGACAGTAGTAGCGCCATCTGTTAACGAGATGGAATATTAGTGATTTATCATGATTTTATAGATTTTAATAAAGCTACGCTTTACAGAATCAGTCTAAACTTTGTTTTTATTTGAATTGATTTTTAATATGTATGTTTTCCTTCTTAACGAATCCTTCAGTTTCGTTTTTATTTATTTATATATTTCACAAAGATTTTATATGTTAATAATTTTTTTTGATACTCTCATATTTGCCAGTAATTATTTTTTTACGATGTTATTGGGGTAAACATAGCGACGGTACTAAATTTATAATAGTCTGGCAATATATTATTCATCAAACCGTGCAACATATTGTAGCTGTAAGAACAATGTTCATAGAACATAAAATTAAATGAACATCGTTTGGGAAGAGAGGCGGGACGGAAGTAAACAATGCTAATGCGTGGGCTACATTACACTGCTTTGATGTTGGTGGAGTGCTTTGCGCCGATTATAACAATCCTGCTAACAGTTGCCGCTGAAATATCATCAAGTTATGAATCGTTTAGCTGAACTTACCGGCTTGGTTGTATGACCTTGGCACATTCTTAACGATGACAATTTATACCTTTTTTATTTGGACATTATTTTAGTTGTAACGGGCTGGTTACATGATAAGAATTAACTGGCTTGTAATGAGTTAGTTCACCGTCAACTATGACTTTTTTTCCGTCTGTTAGGATAGTGATCAAACTATCCAGTTCTTGAATCAAATATTCTTTGAAGGCAGGAAATCTAAAAAAAACCATTGTCTTTGAGGCCGCTGAAGTGAATAATTTTGGAGATGTAAAAGCTCCATCAGTCCTTAGTGTTGCCGCTGTTGTTTGATATTTGAGCTTTCAGCACCTGAAAATTTAATAAAAACTTCACCAATCATGCGTGCATACTGAGCATACATCTAGACTACTATATACTAGTATACATGAGCTAATTAAGTTATATTTTGCATTTAGGGTTGACCGTTTGAAGAATGTACAATAGAAGTACTAATACGAATATACAAAATACAATATACTCGAGCAACTTAAGTTAAAATCCCGGTGCCGGCACCAATGAATTTGTTGATTTATAATTACCAATTGTAAGTGCTGATTTACCACGTGCTGAAGGAAAACATCGTGAGGTAACCTGCATATTTAAAAAACTATAAAAAAATATTCTTAAATATGTGAAGTCCGCCAATTCGCAGTGGGGCCGCGTGGTTTCGTGGCTCTATACCCTCTGTATAGTGGAGGCCTATGCCCAGCAATGTGACATAGGCTGTTACTTACTACTTACTTTTGAAGAAAACAAAAGACATGTCCCATATAAAATAAATAACTTGATTTACGCAGCGGCTTGTGAATAAAAGGTTAAAAAGACAAAAGATTATTTAGAAGTTATACCATTAGTAAATGCCATGATTTTAAGTAAGTAAAATATAGTCGTAACATGCATTCCAATAACAATTTTTTTTATCATGACAGAGAGAGAAGAAATAATTGGAATAAACAAAGCGGCTAGCGGTTTTCGGAGTCGGAGCTATAAATTGTGTCCAATTAGCGTGCGGTGGCCGCATTATCTGGCGACAAAGTGAGCTCGGGCCCTTAACATACCTGTACATATCGACGGTGCTGCGACGGATTTTGATCGCAAATCTGTAGATACGTATCGAAAGCTGAGTCGAGGCGTTATCTTTTTCCGTGTGGTTTACCCTTTCTGTGTCGTTGTTTTCAAGAACCACCTTGGAGAACGAACGAGTTTATTTTCGATAAAGATTTATTACAACACGACGAAGATGTTTATGGGTTTTCAGCCTTTTTTTGGCAAATTTTTGGTATGATATAACAAATTAAATGACAGTTTTCGTGTTAAGAGAAGAACGTCAAATTTTAGCGGGTGTTTTGCTTGAGTAGCATTTTCAGGCTTTAGGAAGATCTATCCTGGTTATCTCATTTACGACATGGAAGGCAAATATATTGATACTTCTGCTTATTACCGATATGCTCGGCTATATAATCAGCCAATGTATTTTTACTATTAATAGAGGACGATGTATTTATTGTTCCCTTGTCGACAATAAAGTAATACCTATTTCCTTGAATATATAAAAACAACTTCACACGCATGGGTTTTAATTTTAACGTTTTGTCATCGTCTCTGCCAAAATCCGTTAACGACTACTGATCCGTTGTAGTTAAAAAGAACAATCCAATAATAATACTTTTTGACTATTACAATATTACTAAGGATTTTTATTTCAACCTATCACAACAGAACGTAATAGGTGTATTGTACTTTGGATGATATTTATGATTAGGTACCTTGAACGTCAATGTATAGACAATGGGGGATCAGTCTCGACCCATCCACTTAATTTTGAGTAGACACCTTTGTCATGTGTTTTTGTTCGGGGTCATTTCCATAAATTATAGGAGACGGCCCGGGGCCTGTCTTCCAGCGATACCTGCCATTGTTATGGTAAGCAGGAGGGGTGATTTACCCGCCCCAATGCCGATTAGGAAACCGTTCGGTGCTCACAGACACTATTCCATCGAATCTCGAACTGGCCTTCTCGCAGAGTTAGATCAGTTTAATGCGAACTGAATTGATATTTACATAACAAAGAGGTCTAAATACTCATTGAACTTTGTCAAAATTATTTGATTGCAGCTATTGCCAGTCATTTGTGTCATTGTTACTTTAAAGTAATCGCGAAACTGGATACTGGTTGATTATCAATACAACACTTAGTATTCCTATCCTGACTGCGGCGAGGTAACCATTAATAAGAAGGTTGTCCTCAAAAAGAAAACTAAGGAAAACGCGGAATATATGTCTCCTTAAGAGTAAATTGGACTAGACCCCAGTCAGCCCCAATAATTAGACAATACCGACCGATTTTCTCTAAGGTACTTATCCGGCTCGAGCCGGCCCATTCAGCAGCGGGTATGTGAAACTTAATGGCAACCGCAGTCACAGCTTCCCTTAATTTTTTAGGGTACTAGAACTCTTTTGCAGAGTCTGCCTAGGATGATACCACTGGATTGATAATCATTCTTCCGCTAAGGAATGCCATGTAAGTACTACTTAGTTCTGGTTTAAAGGGTAATGTTGCCAGAGTAATTACTGGGAATAGAGTTCCGTTAATATAGCGCAGGGCCAAGTAGGTTCTGGGTGCATTATTTGTAGCTTCGTTAGTCTCGTCTTTCATTTCGTAAAAAAATTATGATAAATCATGCGGCAGCTGGTTATCAGGTTATCCTGTGCATTATTTTCACAAAACATTTCAAAGCAGCCCCTTCGCCTCCTCAGAATTTTAACGGCGCAGAAACGGCTCGGCTAGAACCACATACTTTTGTTGTCGACTCCCGATATGGTAGCAATTAGCGGAGGGAAATACTCGAGGGTTAACATTTCAGACGTTTTATTCGAATCAAGTATTGTTACGTCTCGTCCGCCGCCAATCAGTTTAAATTTCTCCCTATATGGATTACGCGAGGTTCAGTCCTGTATTATACGCGTCATTTCTTCTAAATATGGACGTCATAGTATTGGTATATTTGTCGGGGTCCCAAAGATTTATTTGTAACTAGATTCTACGCTACCGTCAGTGCCTTCTTTTATAATTAAATAAAACATTAACCTGTTTTCGAAATGGTATCACCGTTTCGTTTATTTTCACCATAGGAGATTTATTTAAAAAAAATATGTCACCGGCTTATTTTTAATGTTGTACAACAAATAAAAACCCTCAAAGTGTATGTATGTATTTAATATATGTGTATTTGTCATTCACCTAGTCAAATTAACTGAACTGTCTAATAGTACATAATTTGGTTAAAAAAGAAAGCTACATTCTTTAAAGTCTGTAACTTTATTTATGGAAGCCAAAGTCGGTTATAAGCGTATGACTAATTCTGATTTGAAATTTAACATAGTTTCCATCCAGGTTGGCAATGCATTTGCAACATCAATTTTTTGATATTGAGAATGTCCATGGGCAGTGGTCATCGCTTACCCTTACAAGCAGGTGAGCCGTTTACTACCTTCTCAAAAAAAAAAATAGGTCTGTTGTTTTTTTTTATTAAATCTGATTCAATCAATAAATTTCTAGCCAATGGCCATTATAATAGTATTTATATTACTTAAATTTGGTGTTTAACTTTTATTTTTAACTCTTGATTCTGTTTTTATTTTGTGTTCCTTTTCTACTAACCAAGATTTTTTTATTTTATTCCATGTATGTTATAAATCTATGGTACTGTAGCACAAATCATGGGTTTTCCTTCAATTCGCTTAAATGACTTCCCAATGAATGACAAGTTCAGCCACCAGGCTGAACTTGTCATTCCCCTTTTCTCTCTTCCCCTTTTCTCTCTGCAGATTTACACACTCCATAAGTAATAGAAAAATTCTGATACCATTTCTCAGATGTGCATTGCTCAATACTATTGTAACCTTCACCATTGAAATTGAATCTAAATATTAATAACAATATTTACATTGTAATTGAATATAATCGCTAGGTTAAAAGCTTGTTGGAGCTGCTCCCACTGCTGAATGGGCCGGCTCGAACCGGATCTACTGATCCGGATTGTGCTTTCCTCCATCCCCTACCTTCCTCCCTCCCCTTCCACTCCCTTTCTCACCCCCTTCCTCTTACTCCGACTCCCTCCTCCCTCTCTCAACTCTCCCTATCTCTTTCAAAAATTCCCCTCCTTAAAGGCTGGCACCGTATTTGCAAGTTCTGTTATATTGCAAATGTCCATGGGCGGCGGTGATCGCTTACCATCAGGTGAGCCGCTTACTCGTTTGTCACCCCACTCGATAAAAAAATAAACTCCTAGATAAAGGTCGTTGCTGCAGTACAGTGACCTAATTCACACGTGATCCGGCCCAGGCCGTTGAACGGCTCACAATCGCTAACGCCAACTCATTCACTCAATTGGCTCTTCCTGTTCGCGACAACGTATCTAGACAAGGTCACCAATCTATTCAATAACGGCATGCCAACAATGTTTAAACATCCAAAATTCGTAATTAGGGTGTGTCATACTTTTTAATTCAATATGTGCAGATAGTGTGACACCCGTAGAGAAGTGCTAATGCTTGCTGCTTAATTAAGAAAGTTATTAAAAAAAACAATTGTAATGTATAAAAAACCCGCGAACTTTCTGATCAGAAGTCTGCTTAGTCTCATATTTTGTTTACTTCGTTATTCATTGATACATCTGCACCCAATTATATTTAACAACATTATTTTACTTAATGTACTTACTGTTTATAATTATAACAATAACTAAAGATTCAATTTGCTCCATTTTATTGTTATATTATTATTAGTTATGTACGTAATTACTGTTAACACCTATGCGATAAGATAAGGAATATGTATACTGTTTTATACTGTTATATAATTATAGCAAAAGTACCTTGTCAATTTTGAGAAAAGTATACTTCGTAAAGACTAGTCTTGCCAAAGACTTAGATGCCTACTGTACTAACAAAATAGGAATTTTACCTAGTTATTGATATGATAACGACTATTGCTCATCTGATATAAAAACAGTACCAGGCTTGGTTATCTAACTCATGAGACCAAATAGAAAAAAAAATTAAATGTATACTTGTAGGACTCTTGCCCAATCCACCTAGGGAATTATCGTTACCGTAGGATTACAATACACCATATAGTGTTAATTTGCGAGTATTCCTCGCTCCGGATCGAAGAGCAGCTGCAGCTCTGCAGATATGCTATGCTATGTCAGAGAATTAACTAGCCGTAGAGGTACGTACATCCAACATCGTAAAGGTACATCTATATCTCTGGGTTGCGATGATTAAGCGCGCTCAAGCAGACTTGAACTGTCGTTCAATATAAGGAAGGCATTGTGCTGTTATGGGCAAGGTTGTCGCGTACCATCAGGCTCCAGACTTGCTTGTCTCGTCATTAAAAGTCATAAAAAATGCCAATTCTGTGATGCAACAGAAGATAGTGTGTGTGGCGTTAGTGAAACTCAGTGTGCTTCCAAACAATATATTAATACATTATATTTCAAAGCGATGTTATAAATGTAACACTGCTCGATGACCCGGATCGAGTATTCTCACGAGAAGTTCTAAAATAGACTTCCGACGAAGAGGGTAGTCGATTTTGTAAGTATATTTTTGTCACGCCGTTCCGCCTCGCCATCGGCGTTTATTTATCTTTATTTCAGTCGATGTAAATACTTTTATCGTACGTTGTTAATTTATTGATTTATTGCCGACTTCTAGTTTATTTCCCTCATTTCTTCGCGGCTGTGTCATCGTGATAATTAATAGCATAATATGATTGATCGATCATAGCTGTTTGTCGATTTGTTTTTAGTGTCTGTATGGGTCAATAAATAATTTTATAGCAGATGTAATATTTTTAGACGTTTTTAAAATCAAACTCAATGTTTTGTTTTTGGGGTTATAATTAAATAATAAAGAAGAGTGGACATGTATTTAAATTAAGTCTTGTCTACTCAAACTGGCTTTTATATTAGGGAATAGCAAAAAATTGTTGTCACCAGGAGGTAAAGTGACGAAATGAGCAAAACGTGTGTCTGGTGAGAAGAGAGACGCTTGCCAGCAATAACACGGTACCTCAGAATCTGCTCTGCTCTGCGTTGCGCTAGTCATCCCGGCATTTAAAATGTTATATCACTATGTCCCATAATTACGCTGGTCTCCAGACCAGAATACAGTAGTACTTACATATAACTATTTATGGTTAAATAACTGGCAATGCACAGATGGACTCTGCAAAAGATTCTAATTTGAAAAATATATTATATTACTTTTTTTAACACAGATTGTAGGTTATATATTTGGTATAATAATATCGATTGCATTAAATTAAATTATCGATTCCCGTGTAGGACTGTGATGATTAAATTAAAATGATTGAATTAAAATTTTTACACAACACGCATGTCCTCATGCGCGACCCCGCAGGACGTGTAGTCCATCAAATTCGCGGAATTTTGCATTTCCACGAATTCGGTGATTCGATGAAGCTTTATAGAGCCGCATAGGCCAAAAGCATCAACGTCTGTCAAGATGAAAGTGTGATGATTATATGTACTTCGTTGTTCAATTCGATTGTTGATTCAAGAACAATACGCAACCTGCCACGACTTTCACTTTAGATTCCGGGACAGCCGTTCATCACTTAAGGCAAATTGCCACAATAAACAGTGCCCCGGCGTATTGACACTCGCTGATCGTTGCCGCTGGCGGCGGCGTGAGAAAGGGTCGGGCTACGTCAATATTGACCCCCCGGTGAGCGCATATTTAGACTCCTAATACAGGTTAGGCAACTAACCGCTAAACGGCCTAAATTCATACCGTGATATTACCACTGAAGAATACAAACATCTCAATATTTAAAACTCCATATCAGCCGGCTGTGAGAAGTTGCTACTGCTATAAATCGTGGGATCTCAGTAATCCAATTAGACGGAACTAACTCTTAAACTAGTTTACTTGTTAAAAAGTAACTTGTCGTAAGTTATCACGAGTGAAATTCATACTTGAAGAAAATTTATGGTAGTTAAACAACGTTACACAAATGAATTAGAAATTTACTGATATTTTAGATTCAGAAGCCTTGCAAGAGAGCTTTGAAGCTAAGAAGTTCCGTGATAAGAAAAAATCTAGTTAACGTTACTTGTCTAGAACAGTAGGTTAATTATTATTTTAAGGGAAAATTTTTAAAATTTATTTCATGTATAGATTACTATTATATACATGATAATGATGCATAATTTTATTGCCGCATGTCTTCTTTTTCTGTCTTTTTGTCTCAATTTTTTTTTTAAATTCGGATAATGTAACTTACTGCGATGCCGTTCTCACCAGAGCTTCGGAGCTCGCGATCGTTCGATCAACGCCGGTTTTAATGCACACCGTCGGTGTTGCGTTTCGCTGGAGCGGACTTGACCCGAAGTACGGCTTTGTCGCCCACACGGCGGGCTCAATATCTGACTAATGCATACCGGCTTATTTACTCGAGAGAGAAACCTGTTCTGTTCGCGATTATCTGCGAGGAGCCTCGTTGCGTGCACTCCTTCGCGGACCGCGTTTGATTTATAAACCACGCTATCCCGCGAATCGTAGATTTATAATGGCCATTTGTTATTGCCGAGTCGCATTGTGCTCTGCCCTGGATATACCGATGCTTCCTGGTTAACAGCAGTTTGAGAATTTGAATACAACCGTAATATGTCAGTATCCGACCATAAGCTAATGGCGACGGTTAACGTCTATCGAAATGAACAATATTGAAATGTACTAAATACTTTTGATGATAAAGATATATTTAAAAAAATTACAATATAATAAAACCAAATAAAAAAGGTGACCCGTTTGGCGCAGTTGCTAAACTATTGGCTTGGCGCCGCGGGTCGTTGGTTTGATTCCCACCCGGCGCAACAATTTTATGAACTACGGATAATTGTTCCGGATCTCGGCGTTTGTCCACGTGAAATTTATGAAATAAAAAATAGGAGTGCCGCGTGGTGAAGATTAGAAGAGCATAGAGAAAAGTTGCACAGATGTATCATGTATCTCAAAGGTTCTATTTTTACGGTCAGTGGTAGATGTGACACTGTCCGATAAATCATCTATTCCTATATATAAATCGATGTGTTAATCCGCTGCGTAAAGGACAAACATACAAAGATACTTTTGCCTTTATGATATTAAGTCATATTTCGCTTATACAAATCTTAATTAACTCAACGAGTAGCGGGGATGGATTCTTTTAATTGGTCGCGGTAAATCTTAACGAGGCAGAAGCGGCTGTCGTATTCAATGTAGCGACGCCGTTTATTTTCTTTTTCACTCGCTAAGATTTCCGAGAATGAATATATTAATTAAATTCGTCTTCGTCTGATTAGGTTTCTTCATTAATGCAGTATGCGCAAAGAA
>DWHQ01001667.1:0-10452 GCA_018247955.1 Eurytides marcellus marcellus | reverse complement strand
GTCTAAAAGCTATAATATTGAATTGAATCATTAATACTTACTGCTTGGTTTACAGAAATATTTAATTTATCCTTTGAATTAAGCTTACAGACTCGTGATCCTTTATTTAAATCGGCATTGTATAAATGTTTCGTATAAGCTTTCAAATACAAAGCCAAAAATGAGATAACTTTAATATATTCATCAATGTGGGGAGATAAAACGTACGACAATTGGCATTGGATTAGCCGTTTCAATTTTATTTATATTCCATTTAATAAATGGGAAAAAAATTATGGAGTAGGCTGAGAAACGAGTAAGCGGCTCACCTGATGGTGAGCGATCACCGCCCCCTATGGAAATTTGGGAAAACTTTTAGGGGGAAGTTCTGAAAGAGGGAGGGAGAAGGAATGATAGAGTGTGTGGAGGAGGGTGAGGGAAGGAGGTGGAGACAGGAATCGGAAGGGAGAGGTAGAGAGAAGGAGGGAGGGAGATGGGTCACCGGCCACCTCAATGTCCGAACGAAACGCGAAAGCAAAAACACTTCCACTTTACGCTGATTTTCTGTGAGGTCTTGATACTTATCCGGAGCTGGCCCAATCTGCAACGGGAGCACCTGCTTGGCTCTACCACCGTAAAAAACATAAAATAGAAACCATAAGGCGTATGGTTAGCTTGTAAAGAAAAAGAAATATAAAAAACAATTATCGCATCTTTTTTTAAAACAATTCCCATTGCATGCTACGATTGCTTTAATAGGTAGTGAATTTTGTCTTACACCACATGCTTGAGCGCCGTCTAATTAAGAAGCTTCAGGTCGTCGAGCTGATGTTTAAAGTATTTAATTACTTTAATCTACATACTTACGCACGTATTACCTTTTTTACTTTAGACCGGTCTGTGCTTACGCAGATTTCTTAATTAATGTATACATTACTTCCGAAAATTGTTACATAAAGCCGTGAAGAGATACCCTTTTCTGAGAAAATTGCGCGCTCGGAGCGTAAGTCTTTATATAATTAAATTTAACATAGAGAAGATTTGTTTGAAACTTGTTAAAAAATATTTTATATCAGATAAAAAAAATATTTAGTTACGTTTACATTAGTAACAAGTATATGTTTTTTTAAATCGTAAAAAAGAAAATTGGAATACGTATAGGACAAAAGAGTCAGAAGAGCAACATGCAAACCGAGAAAATCAATGTATTACGAGATGTCCGAATTTATAATACTAGTAGCAGTAGGTGTATATTAGTAAGTGAAGTGATGGCACTAGGAGGAGTGTTGAATATAATTATGTTCATGTTTACTAATTAGTAAACATGTACATATATGGAGCAGAATTGCAGAATACTACAATATCTGTATGATATTTGTTGCATATAAATTTAATCAGATTGCACAAAATATTCACTGCTTCCGTAAATGTAAATTTTTTCAATGTAAAACATAATTTGTCAAAAAGTAGGATTCATATTAATTGAAAAGAGACATAATAAGGATTAAATTTTAAAAACAAATTTTAATAAGATTTTAGCTAACAATTAGTACTTATTTTTAAAGTATACAAAAAAGTAGCGTAAAGGTTTTATAAATTAAAAAAAAAAATACGAATTGGTTTTTGGAGATTGAGTGAAAACTAGGGAAAAGGAAATGAAGCTTTGGCTAGCTGCTGCTTCATTATTTAGTTCGTTGTTAGACTTTTATTATAAAGCTAGATAATTATGATTTTGAGTCATATATGTACAGACAGAAAATTAACATTAATTCACGCATCTCGTCAGTTATAAAGCACATCCCGGAATATAAGAAGAATTAGCGTCTATTCACAATAATAAGCGTATGAATTGTCGGTATTCAGACGATTTTATTCATTCAAGCAAAGCTGTTAGTGCAAAAAGACCTTGTAAAAAACAGAGTGCAATATTTAATGAGTTTAAATATCGTTGATAACGTGGTTGAAAGTGGTGGGAGCTTTTAACGATAATGCTAACGCTTAACGTCAAATCTGCCATATTTATTTTATTTATCTGCCAAAGTATATAAAAGTGTTGCTATAAAATTATAAGCCCAATCTATTACCTACTATACTATACTATTCAGTTCTGCTGAGAAGAGGCGGCAAGAAACTCAACAGTTGTTTTTTTAAAAGACCGATATAATGTTTAACGATGCAATATAATAGCAATTAGCTTAATTCCACACATTTTGATCTGACAGAAAATCTTAAATAGTAAGAAGCTTTATACAATGAAATATTTTTAATTTTAGTTAAAAAGGCCAAATCGTAGATATAAGATATCTTGTGGTATTTTATGGTACATGCGTACACTCAGTTTTCTCACTCACTTATGTAGGATGTGTTCAACTTTTGGAGACAAAAATTGGATGTTGCAAGTGTGTTTTATTATAAAATATCGCTTTTATTAAGGAGTTTTACTTATTACTTAAATACTTAAATATATTAGGTGCTATAAAAATAATCACGTATCTTTCACTATTCGCACCACATTAATATAGCGGCGTATAGCCGGAGATCAGTACATTCAACGACCGTCAACACGGCAGGAACATCTCTCGTGTTGAGTGTACATGTTCAACAGCTTTGGTTAGGTGATAATTTATTCGAACGAGTTATTATATCAAATAACGATTTCCTGAATTAACGTGAATACTACGGATTGAATGAATTATATTATACTAGGGATTCTGACCGAGTCTGTAAATTGGTCGAAACATTGGGAAAATCAATCAAATAAAAAAAAGGCTATAAAATCCATAAATTAGTTCCATTTAACAATTATATCAAAAAATACAAAAAAACTTGCCTGCCGTAAAAGAAAGTTAACTAAAACTATTCAAACATCATAGCGTTGAGAGAATTTTTTATTATTGTCGAAATCGGTTCATCCATTTATTAGTTACATACATATAAAATCATGCAATCATGTCTAATTAAATATCAATAACATATCCTTTGGTTACGTAGTCGGGTAAGAAAGTTCGGGGAGAAAGTTTTTTTTTAATTTATATCTAAGTATACGGAACCAGATAAAAATAAAATTGATTTTCAACACGTGCATCTTGTTGTTTATGGCATCTTGTAACGTTTTTATGCCGCTAAACCTACACAAACTTGTTAGAGCAAATACTTAGAGAAGCGGGTTGTTAACGAAAATTCATCCTAACAATGCCATATGTCTAAAGCTTTGTCGACAACACGACGGAAGTGTTGGAAATATTTAAATTCTTGCGACATAAGCTTCGTATGAAGCTTGTTCTTGCGTGAATGTAACATATTGTTTTACCGGTACAGTGCAGAATTGTTTTGAAGCTAACATTTATTACTATTTCATATTTTGATTTTACGGAACGCGTGCTTAGATATCGTGATCATTAGGTTCTGATGGCTTTTTGATATGGTCGTAACTTTAAGAATAATTTAAAGAATGTATATTTTTTAAAAAATTATTAAAGTTGTTGTAATATTTTTAGAAGTTTATGTTAATTTTGTGACAATTTTTTCCAACAAAATTAATACTGTGGTAATGGTAAATGTCATGAACTTTATATTTCATTAAAATAAATATTCGTATAAAAGGTTTTTCTTTATAAGTAATGTACTGAAAGGCAAAAAGTCTTTCGTCAAATAATTTACATAAATAAGTAAAATTAAAATTTCTTTGTTTATCAATTGGGGGAGATTCTGATTGCTATCATTGATTTTTGGACAGACCAGTTCCAAATGTAGTATTGCATTCTTATCAAAATTACGTACATAGTTAAGACAAAGCTAGTTCAGCAAATGCTTAATAACAAATTTAAAATTTCGAGCGTTCATTTCCGAAAATATGAAACAATAGAACGTTTACCTTACAAGTATAATGGACGCGAGAGTGTTAGTTTGCCTTTCTTCAATATAGAAATGTTTTTTTTTTTAATAGAGATAATGGTTTGAAACCGTAAATCCTGAAAACAATAAAAAAAAGGAAAATGGACACCGGATCGTAATACACGAGAGCCGCTTGTTCTAGTTTTGACGTATATAAATTAACAAGGAGTATCCGTTAAACAACTATATACAAGAAAATACGAAGTCTAACCTTTTACATTATAATATAATCAGGCCTATATAATCCATTAGCACATGTGATCAACGTAATGTAACGGTACGTAAACTTAATTTTGAAAAAGCTACGATTTAAGATACAATTTTAGTGTTGCCTATAAAAATAAGTCAAAATATCAAAGCTGGGAGTCGCGTTAACATTTAAGAATGCCGTAACTTCAATCGTTTTTGTAGTTATAACTTTGTTTATTATATTGCGATGTTAATTCCAAATCTAAGGGCCTATTTTATTCGGCCCAATACACTTACAAACAACTTTCGATAATTCGGGATTAACAATTCAATAGTTAAATTAGTTTTAGCTCCGCCAATAGAATATTTGATGACTTTCAAGTAAGTGAGAGGAGTTTTAATGTAAGGAAGTCAGGTACTTGTGTATTACAAGAATTGGTTTATAATGATAAGAATTGATTGTCACTGATAAGAAAATTTAAATAAGAATCATCATCATCATGGTGATATATTTAATCATATGCTAGTTAATTTTACCCAGTTTTCACGACAAAGCCATTATAACAATATTTTTTTTTACATATAAATCCATTCATATATAATCGATGATGGATCAGCAGCCACCTCTCGGTAGGGTGGTTCGAGCTTCGGGGATGTCCCCATTACTCGGGCTTTCGACAAGTTTGAACGCTGATCGCTAAAAATGGGATTGGCGCTTGCTACGCCAATCCATCCATCCTCATTGCGGCAGTTAGTGGACACGGGAGTGTGTGTCCCGCATCGGGGAGTGATTTGGTTCTGCTCGCCTATGTCCAGATGTCGAACCGCATCAACCCTTATATGGCGTCCTAGTGGACGCACCTACGGCGGGACGATGGTGATGATGAGACGACTGTGGAGTAGTCCCTTATCCGCGTCGAAACGACGCGCTGACTGGGCCTCTACTCCACAGTCGGTGTCACCTGGCGTACCGTAATGAGGTGACGTATAGCGTCAGCAAACGCCAACGATGTATCCTTGCTCGAGGAGATGGAAATGGGGACTTGAGGATGCCCATTAAAACTCGAATGAGCTGGCGAATTGCTTCTGCAATCGCCAGCCCTTCGTTGGCACCGGCCGATCGGTGCTGCGGTAGAGATGGAGGCCTGTTCTGCCCCCGGAGTAGTGGTGAGTGGTTATCGCTGCGGTAGCGGGCTTGGCGCTGCAGTTAGAACTCCAGCTTCTTTCCGCCGCTGCTGCGGACGCACCTGCCCTTCCAAACTCACGGCGGTTGAATCCTATTTTATTGGTTCTATAAAAATCCTAAATCTGCTTTTAACTATTCAGGTTATGTAGCGTTGTCCCATGAAATTGATAGGAAATAAAAAAAATAAACATGCAAGTTATCCGTCTACATATTTGTTTAAAAGTCCGGAAATTAAAAAAAGAGAGAAAAAAAGTTATCGGCTTCAATATAATGTGCAATTACAACTCCTTTCAAAAATCATAATGAAAATGAATTAAACGGCACGCCTTGAAGTAATGATTCGAACGTTTGTAAAGTTATTAAAATTGTTGCTTTTTTTGGAAATTAGGTGTCAAAACGAGTAGGTGTATGTATATTCTTGACGGAAACGCTCGCACATAAGAACATAATGCCACATATTATATTTAATAGAACTTATTCAAAACTGCTTGGCTCTATATATCTCTATATCATTCTACATCTCTATGAGTGTAACACACACTCATAGAGATGTAGAATGATATATTTCTACGATCAGTAATGGCGCTGGAAACATTGCTCTTGAACCGGAACATTGTTCGTAACACTTCTGCTAGAAGATATAGAATAACCGGTAATGCAGCGATTCCAGACGTCCTTCGCAAGACTCCTACTATAATTTTATATTTTTACGTTACTTTCTTTTACTCTAGTCTATATTATAACAATGAAAGAGTATTTCTTGGTATGTCAGGTTCACCTTCTTATAAAGAGCATAAGGACTATCGGCAGGATTTTTGGCATATCATAGCCTTTAAGTACATAGTTTTTTTTTCAAATATAATAATTAAAAACTGAAAAAAAGAATTGGGACAAAATGGACGAACGAAAGCCGCTAGTTGATAATTTCATGTCAGGGCGTGTCCGATGTCTTTCGCCTCAGGTCGATGCGTTCTCGTGTACGTGAAGATATCGGGCCACTATCCGGAGCAAGAGCCCGGCTACTTGGCACAAAGCCAGAGCTGACGTCGCCCCTTATGCAGGCGGTCTAAAAAGAGTTCAAAAGTACCGCCGGCCCGGGACAACGGACTGATGGAAGCACAGCTCAACGTTTTGCGAATGCACATTTCTTCTTCTTGCGAGTGCAATTAAATATTTAAAAACAATGCCTGCGAGTGGAAATGGAAGTGTTTATTCCAAACCGTTCGTCAACGACTTTAACAACAACTTTGTAAGTATACTTTATTTTATTCATAAGAGTGACTCTTATGTTAGTCTTTTCATGCGCTTTGCGAAAAAGTTGTCCGCTATCATGAATGAAGATGAATTAACAGAAATAACACACGACTCTTACATTAGTGAAGTATAATAATGTATAATAATGTTGCTAGCTTCAAGCATAAATGCACAAGACGTAAGTATTGAATGTTATTTCATGAAAAAAATATTGCTTTTGTGAACCATAGCTGCTAAGAACATAATGCCATAGCTGTTATTATAAACACATCTTTGAGAGTTATTATAATATTAATATAATGAAATTTGTATGTATTTATTTTTAATTGATATTGTTTAATATAGCAGGTTTATATTCATTTGTATTAATCAAACCTTCTTAAACTTAAGAAATTGCTTCAATTGACTCTCAATTGAAGCAATTTCTTAAGTTTAAGGAGATTTTTAGATGCCAATTTTCTTTTTCCTAAATTTAAGTTTAATTTCAGAGATGATATTGTACCGTGTTTGTATCCACAAGGCCTCATGTAATACTGCTGCTATAGCAACTGAATAAATTGGAATATAATTTTCTAGCCGCACGAGTTCACTATTATACTATAGAATAATTACATTACTATAAAAAATAATGCAGTATTTTCTATATTATGTATGTAACATAACGATATTATATGTTCTAAAGAAAAAAAAATTGTTTCTTCGCATATGACAGATGATTTTGGAAAACAGAGACACTATTTTGAAAATCCCTTTCATTTAACTGAAATAAGTCTTTTGAATGAATGTATGTTGCAACGATAAAATAAAAATCTTCATATCAAATAAACACTTCCGGTTTATTTAATAAATAATATTATTACACAGTTTAGTACAAACAGAGCAGAGTCAAGAGGCAAATTTATTATTTTCTGTAGACGTACATATATTAAACACATAATATAATTTGTAAAATGATTAGTTGATAATGCTATTGTAATAAAATTGTGATAAGTAAATAAAAAATATGTCATCAGAATTATTTAGTTAACGACACTTAGAATCGTTTTTTTGGTAATTGTACTATTTTTTTAATTAAATGCCATTTTAATAGCTATTTATAAATAAATTGTCTACTTTCCATTACATTTTAGCAAACGATAGGTCCTACTATAAAATAAGAAAATAATTGCATTGTAAATTATAAAAATGCTACGCAATGAATGCCAAAGGAACTCGGAAATATATATCTTTATAAGCGTCTAATAACTTTCTACACTAAACACTCATATCCCAACGGCGTCCTTCTATCGCAGAATTGTTCCCCCAGGAAGATAGTTGCCCGTAAACTCCTTCCTATTAACTACAAATAGCGGATATTTCTCTTTATCTTTTCCTGCAAAATCATTTACCGAACTGTAAGAGCTTAAAACATGGGCTTGTGGAAACTACATTTATATTTCTGTTTTAACTTTAATGTAACAATTGTTATTGTAGCATCCGCTTTTGTTTTTATAAGGCTTATAGATCATTTAGCATTTTACAAGCTGTAATACATTTTTTTTTAGCAAAAAAAATGTAGCATTAACCTTATTGTATGCCTGATATCTCCGCCAATTTTCATTATTATTATAATTTAGCAATTTTTTTTCTAGCATCTGCTTTTGTTTTTTCACGTAGCCTTATAGATCGTTTAGTATTTTTCAAGAAATAATATTTTTTTTTTTTTCAAAAAAATGTATATAACATAACTCTTATTGTATCCCCGATATCTCTGCCAATTTTCAATTGATTTTTATGTTTCTTTTCTATTGTAAAGAAATTATCGTTCCATATAAATTCCTCTACAAATTGGTAATTTTTATTGGACCCTGAAAGTTATATACACACCAAGTCATTAAAATAGGAAATCAATGTTGATTGAAATATTTTTCTTAACTGCACATAACAATCAAAGTGCCGTTGTAGAAGAAACAAAATCTTTATGTGAACGATGTGCCGAATAGTTAAGCCGTCGAACGTCAAAAGGGTTATTAAAAAATCCAATTTACCGGTTTCTATTATCCATGTAGATCGGGGTTAAACCAAATTTGGACGTCGTCCAAATTGGACTCGTGTTTTTATAACAGATATATTGAATAGGTATTTAACTCAAACTTTGGACAGATATTGTATGGTTTTCACTCCATCATAGGACTGTTTTTTTAACTGGTTCTAAATTTTTTTTTTTAATAAATCTTCTGATATATTGTTTAGTCCACGTATTTTTTGAATTAAATATAATACTCTATTTAGGCTCAAATCACGAAAATTAACATTTGACCAAATTATTAGAATAAATAATTTATTTATTTAAACTTTATGCACAAATAAGTGTATAAGGACGGAGTAATGCCAAAGTAGTTCTCTGCCGGTCAACTTTAAGGTCCAAAGAAGGTAAATTAGGTTCAAATTTTTAATTAAGGGTAAATCATTATTTACATACAATTCAATAAGCATATATTAAAATATTTTAGCAGAAGTTATACATAATAATAACAATAATAATATATCATATAAAAATAAATGTAATTTTAGATTAGGAAAATAAAGTTTTACTTTACTGAAGCATTTCTACAATGAATTAAATGGAATGTGTGATTACTCCTTAACTTTTTTTTATTAAACTGGCTAGTCTACTTTTTGGTTCTATAGGTTATTAGATAATACAAGAGTGTGAAAATGTGTAGAATGAAGTTAATTGAATTGTATGCGGAACATCTATTATGTTGTAACATAAACTTATTTTAAAAAAGCGACTATTTAGTTTCTCGCTTTCTCTTCTGAACACGCATTTAGAGCATGTGGTAGATTCTTCACGGACTGACAACAGAGAATAATTACATTGACTTGAAAAATGACGATTGGAAAGTGACATACAATGGCTTATTTGAATAAATAATTTGATTTGGTTTTATTTGAGTCCTTGACAATTATCGCAGGTAAAAAAAGTTTGTATGTAACTTCTATATGTATGACATACATATATATACATATAGAATTTGACTAAATATAACTTTCTTGCAGAAAAAACAATTTCACCTCTTGACTGTAATACTGGCGAGCAATATCGCAAATTCGCAATGTTAGAATTTTTCCAGAATAAAAATAGCCTATGACCATTATGTGCCATTACTACTATACCTAAGCCCAAATCATATTTTCGGTTTTGTGTTCTTACATTGCGTAATCGATGGTCAAACCAACAATGCTATTGTTCATTTATAATACAACAATCTACGTAATCCTTATATTTTCTATTTTATTGTTAATTGCAAATACATGATTGAAGGAAACAGCTTAAAAGTAATCCGATTGAACTAGGTCAGTTAGGAGTCCTTACTTTTTCTTACTTGACACAATTCGATACATCAACTTGTCGTCAATGCTCTACTTTAAAAGTGCTTTTGTTCGAAGAGTTCAACAAAAAGACAACAAGCACTGTGAATTTCATGAGGTTGAACGCTTTAGCAGAGGCAATATGTCAAGTGTCGAGCCTGTAACGTGTCTAAGTGACAAGTCGTGCCGTGGACAACGTCGAACAGTGGATAAAGTCTAGATCTGATATAAATTAAACGACAAACAAAGTTTCAAAACAGAAACGTGAAGAAAAGGAGGACACTACCTTATAGAAAATAACAAAGGAATAGAAAAAAAAGTATGATAATTTGTGTGCATGTACGGATAGCGCAGAAATTTTCGTTTTTAAATAAAATTAATTCAGAGATTTCATCCCGCCTTAATTCTGTTTAAAATTTTCGATGTTTTAAATATGAAGTTTGTAGTTATGGCTTAGTTAGTGATTTTTTTATACAGGGAATTCATTCAATGCGGCAATAATAATGTTGTCATTAGTGGTAACTGCCTCCGTGGCCTAGTGGTTTAGGCCCCCGCTTTACAAAACGGAGGTCGTGGGTTCGAATCCCGCGGAGGGC
>DWHQ01001666.1:0-10458 GCA_018247955.1 Eurytides marcellus marcellus | reverse complement strand
CTTTTTGCTTGCTCGTTTGCCCGTCTACTCCATAAAAAAATATATGTATAAATTTAGAAAAAGAAGATAATATGTATAAAATCCTGGAGACTCTCCTCCGAGCTGGTTAATTCGTGAAATTGTTCAGATTTGTATTTAAAAACAATAATATTAGTCGGTTGTTTTTATGCTAAGTCCTATTTTAGATGAAATTGCTATATAAGTCAGATGTTATAGATCGAAATGAATCTCCACGGACTTGCCGACATTATTAGTTGGTCTGAAGTATAAATTGGCTTCAATTGGAGGACAATCTTTCGTTGATGAACTTTTATTAGTACAATTATTAGACCACGCAAGGCTAGTGCCGTTTTTGTTGGATACTTTGTATAATACTTGACTACAATTGTCTAAATGTCCAATAGTGAGTTTCTCATAATGAGAAGCCAATATTTATATTAAAAGAAAACGACTTCAGGTGATTCTCTTAGTGTAGTTGCTAAGTTTATGTCCTTGACGTCATGGATTGCGGATTCGATTGCCATTCGGGTCAAATAGAGGTATTTGGATCAACAGACATTTCATTCCCTATATGATTTCCCTGGTGTATTTTTATTCAAGGTTAAACCGTGACTGAATCTAACTGAAATTTCTGTGGAATTAACCTTGCAATAAACCTTTTGGAATTGGCGGAGATATTTCGTAACGTACACACTATGAAAAAAGATCAAATTCAACAAACAACATCAAATTCAATAATAAAAAATAAAAAATAGAAAAACAAATTTAATAAAAACAATTCAACAAACGTAAC
Source organism: Eurytides marcellus marcellus (assembly GCA_018247955.1). Taxonomy (NCBI): domain Eukaryota; kingdom Metazoa; phylum Arthropoda; class Insecta; order Lepidoptera; family Papilionidae; genus Eurytides; species Eurytides marcellus. Next base: position 9,665 of record DWHQ01001666.1, on the reverse strand, counting down.
CTTCTCCTTCCGAAAGCCGGTTAAGAAAAGTATTGCATGGAAAAAATAAAATATTAAACAGCGATATAGACTAATGTTTGAATTATATTTTGAAGAAGATGGATAAAAGGATACCTACGGATACCTATGGTAGCTGATCACTCGTATTATATTTAGCTCAGTCAGTAATGTCAATGATCAGGTAGTATTCTGTAACATATATGGTTGTAACATATAAAAAATTAAAAACATTTACACGAGCCCAGTATTGATTCTAACTCTAACTTCTTACACTGGTTACATCGATCTGTTTAAACTGGTTGTAATCACAATACGGTGCAGCGTGTTAAGATAATTCATCCGTTATTTTGACCGCGGTTACGACTTGACCACAGACCGCTATGATATACGAGAACAGCTCTGTGTCAACCGTTCCCGTTTGCAAAACTGTCTTTGAGGTTACTTCTTTTTGATAACTAATGTTTCGGTATATTTTTTTAATAACTGTGCATTCAGTGTTACTCTTGGAAGAGCTAGCTTGTAACTAAGCTTCGTATTTCTAACTTGTATGTAAGTTTTAACTTCCTGTTAAAAATTCTTTATATCTTCGTACTTTACCACGTATTTATTTTATTAATGTACTGTTTTTGTACATAGAAATTAATCGAATATTACACAATAAATTGTTAAACAATTATGATTTTTTTTTTAAATAAGGTACCTCATTTTGTTAGTTAAAATTAACCATATATCAATGTGTACCGAGCTCCACTGATAAATAGGTGGGGTTGAAACAGCACGTGACGTCACGATTTCTGGCTTTTCAGGGCGAAACAAGGTCCCTTATCGGAGGACATTTTTTTGGCATAATGCGCTTGGCGTATGCGGGACCACGGACACCTTAATCGTCCCTTATCGCTCCGTCCCCGGTCAAACCCGTGCTCACGTCGCACGAGTCGGCAAACACACAGATCGACATGTACGACGCGCATGTCGAATTGTCCAAACAAATAACTACTCCCTGTTCAACCTTTGAGGGAACGATTACGCAATCCCTTTATCGGATCTCGATTACGTTATGGGAAAGGGTTTTTTTGAGAAAAGACACCATAGACACTCAAAGTCAGTGATTTTTCAGGCTGGTCGTCAACTTCCGAAAAGCCCCCCGGTTACCACTATCCACCGGATGTAGTTGTCCTATTCTGGTGTAGCAGAAGCTGTAATTTCTTACCAGTACGATTCTTTAATAATCACACTTTTCAGGAAATTAAATGACGAGACCATAAAAAGGTTTGAGATGGTATACATGATGACGAGAATGGGCTACGCCTAGTAATTATGCTGGCGATATAGTCCTATAAACTGAAACATAAGGTAATTTTTACACATTACTCTTTGATGATACAACTAGTAATACTGTGGTACTATCCCAAACGGATTAAACAACTCGCGTTTTTTGATAGACAGCGATACATTTTAGATAGATTCAAATGTGCTCGAACTCGTTGTCAAACCGGTGGGATATAGAGACATAAAAGACAAAGACTTTTATTCCGACACTTAACAATTTAAAATACATAGAGGAAATTAAAGAAAAACAAAAAGGGAAATAAAAGGTAACAAAAAATAAAGGACTGCCTCAGCATAGACCGCGAGATCGTAGCGCTGATTTTCAGTCGGCCTCATGATATGAAAGTAAAGGAAGAGTAAGGGCAACTGTCTGTTCAAACGCTTGTGCACTATAATCTCACGCATTTGGCTGATCTCTAGTAGATTGGCCGCCTTGGCCGAAATCGGTCGGGAGGACATTATTATTGTTATTTAGTGTATCTAAATGACGAGCGCAACTCAGTGATCAGAAGTTTTGAATTGGTGTTATTTCCTAGAAACTAGTTACATTTTCTTTATGCAAATTGAACCTTTTCAAGCTCTCATTGAATCTATTACCGCTAATTACATATTCATATATGTTACTATTGCAAATATAATGAAAAGCAAATAGAAAAATTTAAAGTATTCGGGACGTGCAAGTGAAACACAAGAATTATTCAACACATTTTAGGTTATCTAGGAATTCTTCTTTAAGTGTGCGAAGTCGTTGTTTTCTAATAAAAAGCACTAAATCTTTCATAGAAGTAGGGTTGTGCGATATAAATACATTATTGCGACAAAAGAGAAAAAACAAGTAAGTGATTAGCAATGTGGATAGTTTCGAATGATACTATACAATAGAACAATTGTTTTGTATATCGCACATTTGCATGAAGCTATATAAATCTTTGGCAAAAGGTTCCACTGGCGATTTATTGGGTGGGACTTTTGACAAAGAAAAGTTTACTGTGTCACTATTGACGTACCAGCGAAAGGTCATATAAAGGGCAAAAGGCAAAACGTGTCTATTATAAGTGTATTAGTATATAAATACCTTTCAGTGAGTTTATTATCGTTGATACTTAGGGTTCATTTGCAATTTTCCCTATAATTATGCGCACGGAGCAGAACTAGGTAAGCAGCGAGATCAGTGCTAAATATCATGTAGTAACAGCAACCATTTTTATTTTAGACGGCAAATAACTGCGACCGTTATCTAGTCTTGACGTCAGCGAATTCGATTTTTTCTGTAAATTGAAACGTCGCAATAACCTGGGAAACCGATTACTGTTTCGATAAGTCTTCACAGGAGATAAACTGATATTTCCTTAGTTGACATATAGCGATAATGTCCGAGTCGTTTAAAACATTCACTCCTAAGCGCTCGTGTGGTGGACAGTAGCGGCGTTAAAATGACTATGGCGGATATTTATGACGATCATAAAGGGCCAACAATTCGTAGGAGAATTAGAGACAGTGTTAACAAAACGTGCAGTACGAAAACCCTGAAGAAACGTCTACCTATAGTAGAATGGCTGCCAAAGTACAGCACGGCGCGTCTGTTACAAGACGTGATAGCTGGGATCACCGTTGGTCTCACCGCAATACCTCAAGGCATCGCTTACGCTGTTGTCGCCGGACTGTCGCCCGAGTACGGGTTGTACGCCGGTTTGCTTGGTGGATTTGTCTATTCCGTCTTCGGAAGCTGTAAGGACGTAACTGTCGGCCCCACTGCCATCATGTCCACCATGACCGGGAAGTACGTAGCGGGCTACTCACCGGATTTCGCCGTACTCGCAGCATTCCTGTCCGGACTGGTGGTCCTCGCTATGGGCGTTTTAAATCTCGGGTTCCTTGTAGAGTTCATTTCGATGCCGGTGATAAGCGGCTTCACGACTGCGGCGGCACTGCAGATCGCCGCTGCTCAGTTAAAATCGCTTTTCGGCCTCAGCGGCGCCTCTGGTAATAACTTCGCCGAGTCGGTATACAACTTCGTGCGAAATTTCCACACAGCGAAACTCTGGGACCCCGTGCTCGGATTTACAACGATCTTGATCCTGGTCTGCTTGAAGAAATTGGGCGAAGGATGTAGTCGCAACGATGGTCTGTCGAAACAGATAAAATGGTTCGTCTCGTTAGCACGAAACGCCGTGGTCGTCATTATAGGGATAATTGTTGCTTACGTTTTAAAGAAAATGACTGACAGCGAACCGTTAGTACTCATCGGTGATATCGGAAGTGGGCTGCCCAAGTTTCGGCCACCGCCGTTTAGCTCAACTGTGGGAAATGAGACCTACAACTTCGGTGACATGGCCCGCGTCTTAGGGCCACAGTCGATCGTTTTGCCTCTCGTTGCCATACTGGAATCTGTGGCGATAGCCAAAGCTTTCTCCGGTGGTGTACCCGTGGACGCCACACAAGAGATGATCGCGCTCGGCTTATGCAACATATTCGGTTCTTTTGTGAGGAGTATGCCCATTACTGGATCCTTTACTCGCACGGCCCTGAACCACGCATCGGGCGTGCAAACTCCCGCTGGTGGTATCTTCACGGGAATGCTTATAATTTTGGCATTGAGTTTACTGACTTCGACGTTCTATTACATACCTAAAGCTTCATTGGCCGGCCTAATCATAACGGCTATGTTCTCTATGATAGATTACACGATATTTCCCCGTCTCTGGGCAACGACAAAGAAAGAGTTGCTGGTGATTGTGTCAACGATGTTTGTATGTATGTGCTTTGGATTGGAATATGGGATTGTGACCGGGATTATTGTGGACGCGGCGATGCTCCTGTATTCTACAGCGAGACCTTCATTGAAGATTGAAACTGTAAAAGGGGAGAAGGGTGATTTGATCATAGTTCCGTTGTCAGAAAGAGTGGCATATTGTGCGGCGGAGCATATTCGTCGCGCTGTATTGCAAGCTTCCCAGGGGGCTGTGATGGATTCCACTGTCATCATTGATGGCACCAGCTTAAGGCATATGGACTCGACGGTGGCTTCCAACCTCATATCGGTCATTAAGGACCTCGAAAGGAACTCCTGCCAGATATTGTTCTTGAATTTCAACCCCGTTTTGAAAAAGATGTCCACGGATATAAATCCGAAATTTTCCAATAAATTCGTTACGGCATCACACGTTTTAGATCTCGCAGAATTAACAACGAAGAGTGTTTGACGGATTTTCCGTATTGCGTCTTAGTGATCGCTATTGTAAGGTCAGTGCGTGACAGTTGACAGATAAGTTGTGATTGTTATCACATAAGAATAAGTATTACATCATATAACTGATAAGATTTTAAGTGACAGGTTGATCTCAATGGGCTGTCGGTAAAAATTATTTTATCTTCTATCGTTTGGTGACAGCTCCGGTGTATAAAATCTTAATTTGTAAAAAATTATTAAAGTGTATGTTGCCGTATATTTTAAAATGCAACTACAATAAAACATATTAGGAATTAAATGTATTGTTTTCGTTTTATATCAAACTAATAAACATAATGATGCAAGTCATTATAAAAATTGTCATATCATTATATTATTAAAAATAAAAAACTCAATTGTGTAAATACTTTTATAATTTCATTGCAAACTCACGGAAGTGTCTAACGGGAAATTTGTCGTGAGACGTTGTACGGATTATTGAAAGCGTTGATTTCGTTCCCAATAGTCGATCAGCACTTCTAAAAGGTCCACGAATTCTCGGGCTTATCTCAAATACGTTATCCCCTAAATATTTCTGTTGCTCCGTTGATCGCGTCAAAGAGGGGTGTCATTGGGACCTTCGAAATTTATTAACGTGACTCAGCATTGGTGGAGGTGGCGGATTTATGTTGTTATCGAATCAATTGGAGGCGAGCGGTAGTCGTTGCTGAAAAGAAACGTCACTTGTTAAAGAGAAACGTCACTTGTTAAAGAGAAACGTCAATTGTTAAAAGAAATGACGAACGTTTGACCGTTTAAGATGACCGTTTGGCGCAGATGCTAAGCTATTAGATTCGGCGTCGCAGGTCGTGGGTTCGATTCCCATCTGGGACAAACATTTGTACGAACTAGAGATAATTGTTTCGGATTTGGTCGTTTGTCCGCGTGAAAGGTGGCTACCAGCCACCTCTCTCACAGCACAAACACTTCCACTTTACGCCGATCTTCTGTAAGATCGTGCTACTTATCTAGTTCGAACCGGCCCATTCAGTAGTAGTGGGAATTATTGCGTGGCTTTACCAACTTAAAATAACCTCTTGATAAGCGGACGCCGCTGCCCACATCAAGGAGTTTGCAAATGCGATGCTAGCATTTAAGATGTGAGTAAAATCGCAAAGTGGAACAACATAGACTTGAGTGATATGTTAATAAGTATGTTTATTAAAGGTCGGTATGGGAATTCAGTAAACAAAACCTAACAGCATAAACACTGACGCGTGTCACTAATGCACTATCCAATTCGTGGAAATGTATCCAGTTCGTGGAAACTAGCATTTCCACGAATTCGGTGATCTGATAAAGCTTCATCAGATCACCGATTCTAGAGCCGTATAGGCTAAAAGCATCAACGTCAGTCAAGATAAGACACACATAAATTACATACTATTGATCGTAGCCTCGCTTTCAGTCTTATGTAGTCTTCTCTACATTATTAAACGATATAACCCCTCCTCATGGAATATCAGTTTGCGAGTGAGGCAAGAAGGGAGATCTGGTGCACTCCTAACATTATATATGTTATGATCGTCTGCATTAGTTCCGGGCCGCCAGCACCAGCCATGTTAATCTCACCCGCCGTCTGCACGCACTCTTACAAATTCGTCCGACGAAATACGACCCGTGCTTCGATATTTATTCGGGGCTAATATGCAACGTTGTTGGATATCGTGGGTCTGTGGAATCGGCTTAGACATTTATTCGGGGCTAATATTCAACTTTGTTGGATATCGCGGCTTAACGCCATTATTATTGTGTGCTTATTGTTTTGTTTAATCGAATTAATGTTGTTAAAGCCAACATTTGATTGGTATGTGCCTTTTTTCGAACTGAAACGTTGCGATTGATCGGCGTGATTTTTAGCCTATGTATAGTTTTTGGGATGGAGTGACATGTAACCTACTTTTCACCCGGGGATTTTAATAACAATCTTCAATAATAAACTTAAAGAAAGGTAAAAAAGTAAAAGAACGTGAGATCGGAATTCACACGAGTAAAGTCTTGGTCAAGAGTTGGTATTTTAGTTTAAAGAGTAATAGAATTCATTAAAATGATTTTATTTTTGATTATTGAATTGTTTATTTTTTTTTAATAAGTAAACGGCAGGGATACGACATAATGTACCAGTGTAGCCAGAACTGTGTACTAACACAGCCAGAACTGTGTACTAACACAGTTCTGGCTTCTCATTAGATTCCTTAAGTGTGAAGAGTCTTGTATCTGTGTCAGGTACATACTTAATAAGCTCATAATACACTGGCACAATAAACGTTTATTAAACTATTGATAGTTGATGTAAAATTTTTGCTAATGTTCGACTGTTTACTTTACAGAAAACTAACTTTTTTCCAACTCATTTTGGATTATGGTCGTGTTGTGAGCGTATCAGGAAATCCTCTTCGCGAATATATATTCATTTTATTCATTTTTTAACTTTATCTGACACACACGGAGGGATGGCAATGACACGTCAAATCATGTGGAAATAATGGTTGAATGAGCGCACCGATGTCGGCCCCTAGCCAGGGTAACTTGACCCTCTCTGCCCCCCCTCCGACCCCCTCCCAATCTATACTTCCCAGCGCTGAACACATCCCGGCCTTTTCAGAGGCTCATCGTACATTGGACGCCGTAGACGAAGTGGGGGCAGCTCCCGGATCCTTTTTTTGTGTTAAATTTCAAGCTCCTGAATGGAGAATAGTTTCCAGATGATTACCTTCGGCGTTATGTACTGATTTGTTGCTATGGAATATGTCGCCTGTGAAAATCGGAGCGGCTTTATCGTGAAATATTGCTCGGAGTATATATCATATTTGTGGGCTAAAAATAATGTACAAATTTTATGTTTATATATTAAAATCATTTGTATATTTGACAGCAGGTTTTTTCCGGCTGTTACTCGAGGTGTCGGTTAATTTTGGGGTTTATAAGTTATTAAAACAAGTGTTAAACTAAAAGCTACTTTTTGCAAATTCAATCCTAAAGTCAAAAAGCCTTTACAAACTCCATCTTAATTCAATTAACTAATGGCAGTTACTTGAAAATGTGAAATACGTATATACCTAACTATTGTGAATAATGCAAAGCATAAATACAAAATGCTTATGCTTAGCCACGCAGCAGTTTCCGCTGCTGCTGAATTGGCCGACTCGAACCGGATAAGTACCACGACCTTACAGAAAATCGGCGTGAAGTGGAATTGTTTTTGCTTCCGCGTTCGTCCGGTGAGTGAGGAGGCCGGTGGCCCATCCCCCTCCCTTCCCTTCCTCTATCTCTTACTCCCCTCCCTAATTCTGCCTCCATCCCTTCCCTTCCTCTCTCCCCTTCCCGCTCCCTCTCTCCTTCCCCTTCGCATTCTTTCCTCCTCCTTCCCTCTTTTAAAAATTTCCCGCTTAAGGGCTAGCAACACATTTGCAAATTCTGTAATATAGCAAATGTCGGTGATCGCTTACCATCAGGTGACTCCTTGCTCGTATGTCAGTCTAATCCATAAAAAAAATCTAGAGCGAACGCAGTACTAAGATATTCTACGCTCTCATATACCAACACCGCGATTTATAATTCACTTAACAAACACAACAATCGGCACAGCGCCATCTGTTTGTCAAAAAACTAAACTTTATGTTAGCATGAACGCTAGGCCGATTGGCGGGAGCAAGCATCGTTAAAAGCAACAAACGACACATGTCACAAGCCACATGCAGCCACTCACTGTATCGTCATTTCCACAATGCTTCGGACGTGTGGTTTAAATTTATCACATGCACTGCATATAACCGACCGAGTTGTTCAAAATGGAACTGCGCAGTAATTTCTGTCGTACAATAAAATACTGTAAAAAGTTTTTCAGAGCCTTAACGCTTTATTGAGTGATGAAAATTATATTCAATCCATGAAGTGAAAGTAAGGCTTTTTAGCCTAGAATATTTATTTCTCATAATACCCAAATAATATTCACTTAAAATTAAATAGAATCAAATCAAAACATATTTATTCAAATAGGCCTTTACAGACACTTTCGCAATTTTGTTTGTGAGAAAGTTCCTACTGACTCGGAATGCAGTTCTGTTGAGAAAAGCCGGTGAGTAACTCAACAATTTCTCTTTAAAAAAAACCGTTAAAATACATATGTTAAACCTTTATACAATCTAATAACTATCCCATATATATTTATCAATCAATTAAATTCCACGCATTTTGATCTACCAGAAACTCCTAAACAGTGTAAAAAGCATTAAACAAAAAAAAATTATCAATTTTTGTGTTAAAAGGGCCAAACGATAGAATTAAAAAACAATAAAATAACTTGATAGTTAAGCGTAATGCAACTGCATTTTCTTTTCTTTGGCGATCTATGTAATCGACAAATTAAGCCATTCAATTGAGATTCTCAGCAATTCAGTTTTAACAATCCCTAAATCTTATATAAGTCTCTTTCTAACTACTGCTACTGTCCTAAAATCATTTAATAATTTTTTAACAATCCACTTAAATTGCCTTTGAGAGTTGTTATATAAAGTTAAATTAACACAACGTTCGCCTGAAGACTACCATTCTGAAAATGTAGGAAGTAAGCTCCCTGACATCTGTTTTATTTCCAAGTTTTAACGCCTATAATTTTTCGTAATTAAGCATAATGGAATTGGGATGGAAGGGAAACTTCCTATGATATTAATTTTACTAACATTGGGATAACATTTTACGAATTTGTCAAATTCGTAAAATGTTATCCCAATGTTGAAAAAGTCGTTTGTTCAGTTTATTAATCATATATATAACTAAATATGGTTTATCGGTTGGAAAATTCTTTTTATTTATTTTATAGTTAGTTTGAGAACATCACATATCACCTAGAGTCAAAAAGTACAAAATACGTACGTAGGTACGTATCCATAAATGCATATGTTAGAAGCGGGTCAGACATGGTGAATGAAATGCCAATATGGCAATTCAATAGGTCGACGGTCTACAATAAATTGTACTGAGACTAATTCAAAGTTGAGAATAATAATTAATTCGTTTGCACAAATTAATCATCCAAGAAATCAGGGATAAGCTACTAGCAGGATACAACTAGTGCACCGTGCCAAGCCAGAGCCGAGACTCCCAG
>DWHQ01001665.1:0-10459 GCA_018247955.1 Eurytides marcellus marcellus | reverse complement strand
ATATAATACAGACACCGACATTTTTTAATAAAATTATAATTTTAAATTGACGCTATGATTATTATGTTTGCTTTGATTAATGGTTTTGAGTAAACAAACCAAACCCGACATAAATTTTACTATAAAATAACTAACTACACACTCAAAATATAACAATATAACAAAAATATAATAACTAACTATAAACTCAAAACATTCCGCGGGGAACGTACCTAGTCTTCTTGGCACGATGCCTCGCTAGGTTAATTATGTAATAACTTTTAAACGTTTTGTGCCTAAAAAATGTTAAAGTAATGTCCGCTGTAAATAAGAGTACAGATAACTTACTATGACCTCCAAAAACGTCATAAATTAACAACGATTTATAACACATGTAAAGAGAAACACACCATGGGGGATAGAAGATTCTACTTTTTTTAATATCTGTCTACTAATTTAGTTTAGCATATAAGGTGGAATTGTGAATACACGCAATAAAATCAGTAGAAAAATGCCGTTTGTATGTCCAAAAATATTACTAATAAAATGCATAATTTTCCACTATTTTAAATTTACATAAATTTTATTAACATGTTTGCTCTTGTACGTATTTTTAAAGATGCATAAATGAGTTTTATTAACTGGTCAAATTAACAAATCTAAACATTTTTCTCTTAATAGCCTTAATTATGATTTGTAACACAGAAACACCATAATTTCTATTTTTATTCTACGTAATACTTTGATAATTATAAAAATTAAATACAGTCAAGATCAATTTGAGATAAGCGGAATTGGCAAACTATCGCAGTGATGTAAAATTAATATGTTAGACGATTAGTGTGCATCGACCTGCACTCCTTTATAATAATTACCTGGCCAGATCGGTATATTAGTAGTCATAACGTAGATAGACAACTGGGGATTGACCAAAGAACAAATTAGATCCGTTTGAAAAGACGGTAAGGGAGCCACACGAGCTTACTGAAAGAAAACTACTGAATCGTATACACTTTGTTCCCTGTTTGAACGTAATGAAACCGAACCTTTTTTAAAGAAATTGATCACCGGTGATAAAAATAGCGTGAAGACATACGATAAGAACGTGCGTGAAAGATCATGGTCAAATAGCAGTCAAGCTCCACAGACTAGACTAGACAGACATTGCTATGGATATGCATGAATATTTCTATACTAAGAAAATACTGAGTGGCGATACGCTGTAGTGACGAGGAAAAAGATAAGCGATTTTTACGGTGGTAGAGCCACGCAGCTGCTCCCGCTGCTGATTGGGCCGGCTCGAACCGGATAAATACCACGACCTCATAGAAAATTGGCATAAAGTGGAAGTGTTTGTGCTTCCGTGTTTCGTCCGGTGAGTGAGGTGGCCGGTGACGTATCTCCTCTCTCACTCCTCTCCTTACCTTCATCCACTCCCTTCCTGTCTCCCCCTCGGGCTCCCTCTTTCCTTCTCCCTCGCTCTCAAAAATCTGCCTCTTTCAAAAATCGTTCCCCATAAAGACTGGCAACGCATTTGCAAGCTTTGTAATATTGCAAATGTCCATGGGCGACTGTAATCGCTTACCATCAAGTGAGCCGCTTGCTCGTTTGTCAGCCTACTCCATAAAAAAGCGATGCTGTTATGTGCAAGCGTGACGCTTACCAAACGCATGTAAACGACAAAATTTATTTTTTAGCAAGATTTAACATAAGCAGACATTTCCCGAATCCAAAAAAAGGGCCTGTTGCCGACAAAAACTTTTTTTCGATTTCCCAGCATTAAGTATATTTTTATGACGTTTCTCACTTTTTTGTCATGTTTCCCAAATAAAAAGCAGCCCATGTCACTCCATTTCCGTCCCAAATGCTATACGACGCCCGAAATTATGAAGAACTGTTGCTTGGTTGCTGCGTGAAACGAGTACAAACTAACAAATACTCTTTGAAAATTAAAACACTAAGAATTTATTGAAACGAGAAAAAAGTTTAAATAAGGTCACACAATATAAAATGTGTATTGGTTTTTAGAGATCAAACATTCTCTAACAATTTCATTAATAGTTATTTTATTTACTTTATTTTATTCTTTATTGTAAAAAAATACACTGTTATTCATATTTTTCACATATCGTTTACGATATAAGCTAGAGAGTTCCCTCTACGAGAGAGGGAACTCCCTAGCTTATATCGTATTTTGTGTAAGGAGAAATCGTACATAAAATGTAAGATTTCATGGTAACACAGGTTTTTTAACTTTGTTACTCTGAAGTCGTAAAATAAAAATATTGCTTTAGTATTATATTTATTATAAATAACACTTTTCAAAACAGTTTATGTATGTCACATGAACTTAGTTGTGATCTTTGTTTATGTTTGCAACAAAAAATATGTAGTTTCGTTCCAGTTAGGTCCAGTATTTTGTTACAGCTAAACATACATTTCTTACCCGAAACGCGTTTTTGTGAGAAAAACTTTATTTCGGCAACTGTATAACTACTGTATTTATCTAACTTACATTTTATTTATGTTAGTTACATCGTAAAGATGCCACGAAAGTGTTAAAATAACCTCTACAGTTTTTTTATTTGTGTGAAGAATTAACTTTTACATCTCTATTTTGAACAATGCTATTTTGATTATTTTGTATTTCCTGTGACGCATCAAGGTAAATCCTAGGTTCCACATATATGTTGTGTAACATGTATGAGACTCTTATTAGGTTGGACTAAACAAGAACCTAAACATTTACTATTTGCTATACCAATGATTTGGATAGAACCAAAAGATCATATATGCGATTTTTATTTTTGTTTAACTCAAATAAAAGGCAATTACAACCAAGTCTAAACACACTTACCAGTATCCAAACTTATGGTCGGCCTTCAGACCTGTCCCACACAGTGCTGAACTACCGGTTTCAAAGTCTACAAATCAACCAGAAAGTCAAGATTTTGCTTCTAGTGCGGAATTTGTTCTCAGTCAACAGAGTAAAGTATCTCAACAAAGTTACTCAAGTAATGAATCATCAACTTCAAATGAGCCTCATTTATTGAGACAAATTGATTCAAATGTGATTTGAATCTATCAAAAAAAAAACAGACTGAACTTATGGGGTCTAGATTAAAAGATTGGAATTTACTTTCTTTTGATGCAAAAATTACTTATTTTCGACATCGTGACGATGAAATAAAACCATATTTTTCTAAAGCAGATTAATAAGTCTATTGTACTAACGTTCCCGTTGAGATGAATTTATCAAATTTGGAATATGATCCAAGTCACTGGCGATTGTTGTTGCATAACGGGAATAAGCTTCCTTCAGTACCGATTAATATATGAAAGAGACCTTGAAAAATATGAGATTTTTTACTGAAAATATTAAATACAGTAAACACGTTGGAAAATTTGTGGAGATTTTAAAGTCATTGCTCTTTTGCTTGGACTACAATAAGAATACATAAAATGTTGCTGTTTTCTTTAGGAATGGGACAGTAGAGACAGAAAGAGTCACTACATGAAGAAAGTATGGCTCACGCGTGAATCACTTACTCCAGACCATAAAAATATTAAAAATGACATATTTTGACCACCGTTATAAAACTTAGCTAAATAAAAATAATTATGAAGACAGTGTATTTTATGCGTCTGGCGGTGTATTTTATATCTTAAAGAAAACTTCCCCAAACTCAACGCAGCAAAAATTAAAGGTATTATTTGTAGATACACATATAAAGAATAAAGATTATGAAGAGATTTTTTTAGGAAACTATATAGCGTAAAATTAAACGATTTAATAAACGAACTTCTTATTACATATGAAGCTTTGGGATGTAACATGACCTTAAAAATACACATGCTGCACTCTCATTCGGATTTCTTTCCTGAGAACTTGGGTACTGTGAGTGAAGAACAAGGGAGAAGTTTCATCAGGACATTTCCTTAATGGAGAAGCGGTATCAAGGGAAATGGACGGTCCATAAATGCTAGCAGATTATTGTTGGAATCTTAAAAGAAACCTACCAGAAGCTAAATATTCCCGAAAATGAAATTTCGGAATTCTTTTTATACAAAAATAATAAATATGTTTCTATATCACAAGGATACCAGACGTATAACGTTTTTTCTTAGATATATTATTGCTTAAAGGCCCTAATATATTCAAGTTATTGTGTGACAAAAAAAAAGTTAAAATCAGTTAAAAACAGTGAAAAATCCTGTGGAAAGTACTACAAATTTAATCATATTTAGTTGTCGTTATACTTTTTTCTTTTAATATTTTCTCCCTTAGTCTTTAACGTTCTGTGAAAACTAGAAGTGAAGGGAATTTAACGATACAGAAATCAGTTCATTCTCTTAATTCAGTTTGTTTTTTTTATTCTATTTTCGAAAGTATTAGTTAAATATTAGATTTGCAAACGTACGACATCATATCTGTGAAACGGAGCTTAATCTGATATTTAAAACAGTGTGCTAAGACTCTTTGGCAGACTCCACCTAGGATAGTAACCCACTTAATTTAGCTATCTCTACTCTATTATTATGTATCACATGTTTCCAAAGAAATTACCGAGATCATTGAAATTACATTTTACATCAAAGTGACAGCCTCAACACAGAGGCAAACAGATTTTTTTATTCTTTAGTCATGGGGTATGACAAGTTTCCATGAGGCAAATTCCTCGTTTTATCATTTAAATCTAATATACGCAGATAATATACAGACAGTATTTTATATTTTGCAACATAAAATCAAAAAATTTAGGAGTAATAAAATCTTTTCAGTCCGTGGTTTTTTTAAACAAGTATTTTATTTCAATTTTTATTTCAAAAAATAAAAAACATTACATGATTTCAAATTCTGTAGTTTGATTAAACCTCGTCTTCAATCTCTCGGGGCCGTCGGAGTGCATTTAATTTAAGCCATTTCCTAGTAGCGCCAATAGTAGTAAGTGAACTTTAAACTTGTCTATTTAATTTAAAGTTATGGAAAATATCTTTAAAATTAAGAAGCTCTAATGAAATAAAACATAAAGAAATCAAAAACAAGTAAAAATTGCATAAGTAGTTTCACCTTAGACCTTTAGATGACGCATAATACAATTCAGTTATTTAGAAGTCTTCAGATAAAAATAAGATTTTGATTTTGGGTAATTTTTCCATCATGTTTTTAATTTTTCTTTGATAACAAATACCCTTAGTAACACGTCCCTGGTGCGTATACAATCCAACAAACACAGTGTCGAAACACTAGGAAATAATTAATATAAACGACGCAGGGATTTTCACAAATATAAATATAAATGGTAGTGGCAGAATCCACCTTGAGTGGTATTGTGGAATACAGTGTGTATTACACATTACTGCCAATCAGTAATGTGTTCCGATTTTAAGGGGTGACACGATGTCACCCGCTACTGCACTTTTCAGAGTGTAATGATTTTCTGGATTTAGCCGGCATAAACTATACATCACATTTAAAGATTCACTTCACACAACAATGCCAGAGGCACCATACCTCTGCCATTCTATACGACAGATTGAGATGTTGTTGCTATCTTGCCAACTGACGAAAAATGGCCCTCTGTCTACCTCACTTGCCGGACGTAACGTAGAAATATAAATCCATTCACAACGCTTGTCTTCTGTAAAGTCGTCAACTAGTGCTGTCATCATATATTTTTTATGGAATTGACGACGAAGGAGGAAGCGATTTTATAGAATAGACGGCGAACGAGCAAGCGACTCACCTGATAGTAAGAAATTACCACTACCCATGGACTTTCGAAACATCAAAGTTGCAAATGCGTTGCAAGCTTTAAGGTGGGATATTTTGGGAGGGAGAGGAAGTGAAAAGGAGAGGAGTGGCCCAACGACCACCACACTCACCGGACGAAACGCGAAGCACGATTTTGTGTGAAGTCGTTATACTTATCCGGTTTGAGCCGGCCAATATATCGCAGCGCGAGCTGGTTGTTTGACTCTACCATTGAAGGAAACATAAATAGTGATATCATGATCAAAGTTTCAATAGAAGCAATTTGATATTGAGAAAAACTTTAACCACAGTCCGTATTTAAAATAAATCAATAACGAAAACTAAACATGTTGTTTAGTTAATATCGATCTTGCTGTTTGTTTGCGGAGATAGTTAACGCGTTTTGTTCCTTCACACTGAGATAGCTTAACGATGGATTTGAAGTTTTGAATTAATTCATTTGTATACTTCATTTGTATATTAATTAATTTGTATGTGTACTTGTAAATTGATATTTTTATACTACATACGTTCGAGAAAATGATTTGTGATATAATACATAATATAATATAAAATTTAGCGTACAAATAATAACTTGTGGTATATACACGATGAAGGAGAAGTGAAATGGGGCGTACGATGTAAACAGTATTCTTAACTCAACGAATTATTGATTAATTGCTTAAATAAATATTATAAATTCATAAGAAATGGTAACAAAGGATTCTAAGTTATCTAACTGAAGAAGTGATTGGTTAAGTAAACATTACAATGTTTATAAGAAATGGGAACAAATAAAATGACTGGGACTTTGATAGAGTAAATATACATTTAGAACAATAACATACAAAGTAACAATAACATTCGGTATTATTAATACTAAGAAATAAAAAGATCATTGTATACGGTATCTGTATAAAGATCTAGTTAGATATAGGTAGGCATTATAGTTATATGGCTGTATGTTAATACAGCCACATAAAACATATCGTGTTTAATCGTACCGAGTTCATGTCAGTAAACAATGAGAATCCCCACCCTGATTACCTATGAAACCGTGTACTATTTTAGTCACCTTTTACGGCAAATAATATAACCCTATTCAATATAGCCTAAGTCAGCAATCAATTATTTTAGGATTCTTAGGGTAACCGATTTTATTAATTTAAGAGGTTTAATTATTTATTTTATTTAAAGTAACAATAACCACACAATGAATACTGTGTAATGCAACTACTTTTCTCCGCCACGTACTTCGAGTATGTACATATGTATGTTAAATATTCAGATAAAAATATATTAATTGTGTCATTTAAAAACTAACAAAATTAGATTTTTTTGTACTCTAATATTTATCTTTCAAAAAGTAAGTAATTAAAGTAATTTCTAAGTTCGTTTATACTTATAATAGATGAAAAATAAAACTTTTATATATGAACATTAATATTAATAAAAAAACTATAACTTATCGCTGCGTTCGATAAAAAGCTTTTGATACATATCGCTTAAGCATTCCTTAGTGGCAACAATACGCAAATCATACGATGGAAATTTCTGAAAGCTTACATATTATTTAAAAGTAATATTTATATCAGTGTCACAACTTTAAATAGAAGGACTGACATATTGAGTTTGTAGGTAGTTAAATACTTAGTGAGATTAGTAAGAAATTTAGTAAAATACCACTGATTGTCTACATTGGTTTACATAAGAGGATGAATTCTTGCTAATGAAATCAGGGAATGATAAAGAATTGAGCACTCATGATATCATTACATTTTTGAGGAATTTTACAACGAAAAAAATTAAAACGATTTAATACAGGCTCACGTCATTATTTATCATATAAAATAAATATTTTGTAGGTATATCCTTTGCCTGAATTACTGCAGAAATTATTTTCGGTAAAGAGCTAATAAGCTTTCTACAGTCTTCAAGGCATATTGCGTTCTATTTTTATCGCAGGCAAGGTTTTAGCTCTTCTTTAGCGTTTATGTGTGGTGTGGCACCTGACTTTTTGCTTTTATAACTCCATAAATGCTGTAGGGGATTCAGATCTGGACGCTGGTCAGGCCTCAAAAAGCTCAATGGAGCTTTCTCTGAACCATGGTATTGTGCGGGCTAATTTCGCATGCGCGCATGGCGCGTTATCCTGTTGGAATATAGCAACATCTGTGTTGGTATCTCCAAAAAGTTTTGAAAATGAGGGTACCAACGCCGATTCTAGGACATTAATGTATTTTGTAGAGTCCATACAGCCATCACATACGAACATTTCGCTAACTCCACAGTCTGTCATACCTCCACAAAACATTATGCTACCTTCCTTATATTTTACAGTAGGTACCACACACTCTGGATTAAATTCTTCGTCTACTCGGTGACGCACAAAAGTCACACCGGATGTACCAAAAATCTGAAATACAGAAAAATGTAGGGGTTTAGTCAAATTAAAATATTTTTAGCAATGCATTTTATTTTGAAGTCATATTGTTTATAGCTATGAGGTAAATAAATCGACTTGCTAAAATCAGTTTGATTTGTCTGACCACACGATATCAGACCAATGTTCAGTGTACACCAGAGAGAATGTAATCACTATGTTTTTGTACACTTTGATATTTTAGGTCCCATTCATACCGAGCATTTTTGTTGTTATAGGAGAGCCAGGGTTTTTTACTGGCTCTCCTTTCTAACCAGCTTCCTGAAGTCGTCTACAGACGTTTAAAGTAGAAATCGGTCTATTAATTTCTAATGATAACTCGGCAGTGAAATTTTTTTTCCTATTTTTTAACGACTCTCTGAGTAACTTTCGATCCTCACGGTCTCTAGTGATTAGATTAGATAAGACGTTTGCGTCCGCTTCCGGACCTATTGTTTTGTGATCTAGTAGCAACGAATTGCTGAATAGCATATTATTGCACAGATCGGCGCAAATATTTCACAGTTTCTGAAATCTCTACTCAGGATTTCCCTTCCTCGTGTAAAAGTTGAATTTGCACACGTTTTTCTAAACTAATTTCTTTTTTTTTTGGGCGTATAAATCAAATATAATCAAATTTAACAAACCACAACACAAAGCGCACTAAATCATTGGATGTGTACACAACGAGCGAAAATAGTAAAATGATAAATAAATGCAAAAATAAAAATGACAAATTAAGGTAGATGACAAAGTAAGGTAAAGTGAAATATTTTATTGCGCCAGATGTTTTATTGCTAATTACGGTCTAGTTAATTAGTTTTATGACTTATTAAGGACTGAATAGATAATTCTTAAACAATAGGCTTTGTTTTTTGTTTCTCATTTTGTACACGTTCAAAATGGGGGACCCATTTTGAACGTGTACAAAATGAGCCCGCGTTCTCTACACCAACACATAGTAGGGATCACAGTAGCTCAACAAACACGGTAGGAAGAGTTCGCCTTCGAGCAAACACTCACACCGCACACTAAATAATAATAATAATATTTCTAATGAATGTATCAAAAAGGTATAAAGTATAAATCTTAGTTTCGAACTTTTTTTTATAGAGTAGGCTGACAAACGAGCATGTTCACTGTCAGCGAGCAACTTTATATAAGCCTTTTAGGGAGAAACTTTTTGAAAGTAGGAGGGAGGCTGAGAGAGGGAGTGAGAAGGGGAGGGACGGAGGAAGAAAGCTGGAGCGTGAGGGAAATGGAGGCAGCGGTAAGGAGGGGAGCGAGAGAGGGAGGAAGGGGAGGGAGGGGGCCACCTCACTCACCGGACGAAACATGGAAGCAAAATTAACTTCCATCTTACGCCGATCTTCTGTGAGATCGTGGTACTTATCCGGTTCGAGCTGGCTCAGTCAGCAGCGGGTGTAGCTGCATGGCTCTACCACCGCAAGCTTCAACTTTGAAGGGTCATTGTAAATGGGAGAAGGTGTCAAACGAAAAGTTATTCAATTGATGAAAAGTGATTACCGTTCCGCACGAATTCAAGATCTAAGTCACCATACTACACCTAAAAACATTTCGCCATGTTGTAGATATTTTGCTCGGTACTTTTATCGTGGTAGAGTGATATCATCTCCTGTCTTACAAATGAGCCACAATATGAATTCCGCTTTCCATGGATAACGGTCATATTTATCATCAGGTATACAAGCCGTTTTTGTTCTGATGTAACCTTAATATAGTTTTAGCTTTATTATAAGCCCCGCTTAAGACAAATAATCTTCGTTTAAATTTGTATTCTATAATCACAGGGAAAATATGCACTTAGTATATTCACTGCACATATATTATCATAAATGTATTTCTATATTTTTTTGGGGATTTTGTTCTTAAGTTTGTGACTAAAAACGCTTTAATCAATTAACGTGGTAAAGAATAAAAGATGGCAACTTTTAGGAAAGAATTTTTGGTGATAATTTCGTCGTTAACAAATGTCAGAGTTTTGTTTTGTATGTTTTTAACAACGTTGCACCTTATGTTTATTATCTTGTGTTATAGGGACATATTTTTCAAAAACATGAATTCTACATGGACAAATATAATCTTTAATCTTTAAAAAAAAATGCTGCCCTCTATGTAAGATATATCTTGTGTTACAAGGGCTTTCTACATACATAAATTTCACACGGACAAACGACCAGATCCGGAACAATCATCTGTAGTTCGTAATATTTGTCCCGGGTGGGAATCGAACCCACGACCTGCGATGCCGAAGCCAATAACTTAGCAACTGCGCCAAACGG
>DWHQ01001664.1:0-10462 GCA_018247955.1 Eurytides marcellus marcellus | reverse complement strand
TAAGAACACTGCATAGTCCAAGGTCATTGGAGAGCCAGAAATGATCCTAGTTAAATAGGGCCGTCTCATCCCGTCAAAACTATTAAATTCAAAGTTTGGTCTGATTCAAAGTTTGGATTTTTGAATAAACAAAGTGTAATTAAATATTCAAATTCTTTACTACATACCTGTCAAATAATCGTTTGTGAGAGAGAGCCTATGAGGTGGAGATTTCACTGTTTCTAGTCTTATAGTTGAATCGCTTGAAAATCCAGCTTCCGGCGCTTTCCAAGAAGCCTATTATATAAGCAAAAACACATTTAAGTGACCGCATTGTTTTTTTGACTTATGTGTTTGGTTTTAAAAACACTCGCGAAATCTTTTCTTAAGAATTCAATAATTAGGAAATTCACATTTTTAAACAACAATAATTGCTATTATAACGGTATATCTAGTACATATTTAGTTTTGCCGCTTTATAAATTTTGAAATATACATGTAAATATGAGCATTAACTAAATCTCTGTTTAGGGATTCAGTGAATCGTTAGCAATATTTATTGTACATAAACATTTGTACGTAGGTACTTGAGGAATTACTTATAAATAAAAACTTACATCTGGCAATAATGGTGCTGCATGTGCCGAAACTCTTCTAGCCGCTGGCTGTGTTAGTACTCTTGGAGCAGGCAGTTGAGACTTGGGTCGATTGTTTGGTAACTCGGATTGCGTATCGTTTTTTATTACCATCGACGAGGAGAGCAGGAGTTCGTTTTTACGCACGCTGGATCCTATGATATAGGTGAAAGAAGGAAATTACATTATATTACCGAATAATCGTGTAGTGGTGAGTGCTCCTGACTACAACGCCAAAGGTCGTGGGTTTGATTTCCATCCAGGACGAAATATTTGTGCGACGAGCAGAGGTATTTGTTCTGTGTGTGGGTGTTAATTATGTACATAAGTATGAATTTAAAAGTATTTATATCAGTTGTCTGGTTACCATAGTACAGGCTCTGCCTAATCTGTGATTAGATGGCAGCGTGTGAGATGTCCCATAATTTTATTATTGTTATATTGCACACATTAAGTCATTATCGCATATACCTTTGTATCAACCACTTATTTGTAGTAACAATTGGTAACTGAGTCTCATCTACTTAGCAGTAGCAGAGAAGGAATATAAATGAAATATATTCCTCTTCGTTACCGCCACGATAGTAATGTAGTATAAAGAGAGCAAATGTATGTAATGTATCTGTAACGAAACCGGCTCCTTAAGTTGTTGTGGGTTTCGTTACTTATGTTGTTGTCGTAATTGCTTACGTCCCAGATACTTCAAGGAAAGTTTTGGAGTTTCAGTTAACTGTGACGTTAAAGTAAAATTTGATAGGACGTAGTTGATAGACATCCCGTGGTTTCTTGTCAATACTTTATTTTAAAATTCATTAGTTTTATTCTTTTTTAAAACGTTAATCGATAATCAGCTAATGAATTGGTTTGAGTATCTACTTTGAATACAAATTTAAGTGCTAGAATTTCGATAAAATATGAATTTTTCGACAAAATTTCCAATATTTTGGATCACATAACATCACTTGTGGTGCCGTTATTGGCATTATGATTGAAAACAGTACTGGGAGTAGATAGCTTACGGTGACTGCTCCGGCAACAGTATCGATTAATTTTCAGGTGATCTACTGTTTTTTTTTACAGATATTAAAATCAAAAATAACTAATTAAGTTTGCGCTAGTAATTTTTAGCACATTTACGTAGATATTGTAATGAACTACGGCAAAATAGGCCCTCTATTGAGATTTAGTCTTACCGTTACAAGTCGCATGATCTCGACCGTTGTTTAGTATTACAGCATCGGAATCGGAGCCTGTCCTCTGTTTTTTGCGCCTCAGGCTAGGCCGAGATAGACGCCAACTGTAGCCCCGTTGAACCCTACATTTGTCTTCACCATTCGCAGTCGTACTAGTCACGGCTAGACTTCTACAATGCGATATTACATTATTTATATATGTTTAACATATACATATGAATATTAGTTTAATAACTTAACACAAGTGCCAAGTGTCAAGTGCCTTATTTTTCAAAGGTAAATCCAAGATGTCTAGGGTCCGAGGCGTTGATAATTTTATTTAAATTTAAATAGGATGTCTATGAATGAATTAGTTAAATAACATTTTGTTCCATACATGGCCTGATGAAGAAATTCCTTTAGATAAAAAAGGTAATTTTTTCTTATAAGTGCTCAATGTAACCATATATTGGTTTTTTGATATTGAGATTATTGAGACCTATAACCGAACCCAAGTTAATAATTTTAGCTTTTATTTCCTAACATTATGATATCTTGGTAAATACACATTAGTACATAACACAACGTATCGTTAGTAATTTTAGTAGAATTGTTGGAGTAATAAAAATAGTATTGTTAGTTTATGTTAGTATGTATGTAAGGACCACCCAATGCGGTATAAGCCTCCTTCAGTCCTTTTTTCTCTGTTTCTTGCCAGCCTATCCTAATCATTACCAGCCACCTTAGATAATCATCATCAATATTTAATAATTGTTAAAATGTTATTAGTTGCAATGAAATATATAGTCTTGTTTGCTTTTCTTACTTTTGTGAGCTCAACAGACTCGACTTATCGCTGACGTTCAGGCAATTGTCATCTTTGGCCACCGTAACTTGAAGATTTTTTTCTGGTAGCATCGGTGACGGTGCTGATCTGGGCGTTGTAGGTGATGTAGACGTTGGCGAAGTTGACCTCGTCGGGGGAGGGGCCAGGGTCAATGGTGGGGGCGCTAGACTCATGGGAGGAAGACGAGCTTTCTCCGCTTCCAATTGTGCAGCCGCTGAGTGTAACGTCAACGTGTAGCTATTTGGAGGTTTTAGTAAACCTGGTATACTAGTGCACTGAAATGAAAGAGGTTTACTGCACATCGCCATCAATTTATATTTCAACATAATACATAATTTTACGCTACCGAAAATAAATTTTATGAACACTAAAATTTGCAGGAAGAATTAAAAAAAAATTGAGATGAAATCTTAAATAGCTAAAAATAAATGATTATAAAACTATTTCATTAAATGAGGTAATATCATAAGTTGTGAATGGATAATAATTTCATACTTACGGAAGTCCTGTCTATGGAGTCTAGACTTGAGAGCATCGATGATCTTTCTAGGCTCAAAACCATGTTGAAGTCTCTAAATGAGGCCCCAGGTTCCAGAGTTGTCGACGGTGAATCTTGTGGAGTGGCTGCCGTATGGGTTATCATGGGTACGACAGTAGTATTCTCCGTGGTAGTTGTATTGTTTGCTAACATTTTTGATTCCTATTATAAATAGTTAAACACCGTTTGTTTTAATCCTTTAATATTAGATTTCTGTGTATCTAGCAAGAAACTTCACGAAGTTATTTTATTCCCTGCCCACTTGTGAGTAAGTTATTTTATAGTTTTGCGTAAAATCACCTGCTAATGACTGTACCGAATATCTAGACTTTTTTCGTAGTAAGACGAGACGAGAAATTCGAGTGTCTGATTACAAGTGATCCGCTTGCCCATGAAAACAGTGTCATACGAGTTCAAAATTGCTTGTCATTTGAAAATCGGTATACTAAGCCCAGTAATTCCGCTGGCAATATTGCCCTTCAAAACGGAACAGTAGTTGTTGAACTTTACTTCTTGATGAGAGAATAACTGGAAATGCTGTGGGTACCACCTCAGATGGATTCGCTAGAAGAGTCGTACTAATAATAGCATAGATAAAATCTGTATTTTTAATCTTTACATTAAATATTGATGTATTTAAAATGAAAGTTATTGAAATTTTAAACTTACCTTTTGTAGGTTACACTTATTGGACTGTGCACAATCTTTGCATAGTGTCGGGTGATGGCTTGAAGACCTGGATTTTGTCGATCTTCGTTTCGACTTCATTACTTTATCTTTGTGGCCATTTACATCGTCTTTTGCCTTTCTCACGTCGTCGGCGGAACGCCAAAAGTTCTTAATTTCGTTCTATATGAAGGAAATGAACAAAAAACAATTAACATGAAACGTATAGAAGTCTTTTATCTAATTAGATGTAGCTATATCATGTATTTGTGTGGCAATTAATAATTGAATTAATTTTGCTTCACTACTTTTTCACCTGGGAAAAACTGTCGCTAGAATGGGACCCTGAATTAGATTCGTCATATTGTATTTCATTGTGCTCTGAAAAACATTCACTAGACAATTTTGACTTCGCTAACTCCCGCTGTTCCCGCTCCCTTCTTTCGTTGCGCTAAAAGTTTTACAATGTGTTAATGAATCATATTTTTACCGAGTATATATTTAAAATATTTTTTTTAGTCGAATGCGATGTCAAATTATTCTTTACTTTGTTTATCAAATGTATTGTTAATTGATTTAAAAAATTTAAGGTGGATTTCAAAATGGAATGAGTGGATAAAATGATTTTAGTAGTATCCTAAAAATTAAAATTAAAGAGGTATACGCATTTATGTGCAAATGTTTTTACAAAGTTGTATTATAGTAATCCAAATGTATGATATGCATTTGATGATTTAAGTGTGATTTGAGATAACAATTTTAACGTGGGTGATTTTAATCATTTACTGTAATCTTTTGTTTGTATATATGAAAAAAAGTGTGAATCATGTTGTGGTTTACTTACTTCGGAACTAAAACCTTCAACTAAAATCGCTACAAGCAAGTTAAACAGAACGTAATTTCCAAAGGTCATTAATGCTACAAAATATAATGCCGCCCAGTGACTTGTCTTTTCCATGCCGTTGAATAACACAATGTTCCAATCTTCTTGCGTCAGAACCTGAGAAATCGTTAAATATATGAATGCAAGATCTAAGCGATACTGTTACACTACAACAACATTGACTTTGACTTTTTTTTAAATATATCTCCTTAATTAAACAGAATAAGCAGGGTGTGCTGTCAAAAATCTTCGTGTTTACAAGTTGTGCTTTGGTGTAGTTTATAATATGTTAAGTTTTTTTTTTGTCATAAAATAAAAATAAAATAAATAAAACAAATTATTTTCGTGATATAACAGTGTTAGTGTTAGTAAGTGTTGTGTATAAATGTTAATGTGTAAGAAAAATATACATTTGAATGAAAAGGAACACAGACGGCGATTTTGAGTACACGAGCAAAACGGGTCCAGCACTTTAATACTAAAATTAATTACTAATCAAGCAAGGTGCACAAACTACAGAGCGCTCGTATGCCTATAATATAAATAAATAAACAAACTAATTTTCTAACGATGCTATAGACAATTAACTATTATACAAACACATTAATGTACAAGGCTTGCCATAGGCAAAAATATGCAAAATTATCAATAACTTTGGCAAAAGACACGTAGTAACAACCTACTTAAAGCACAATCGAGGGGACTGCAAATAAACCGACTGTTTTGGTACCTTGTCTAACGTTTGTTTGAGACTCACCTGAAATACGGTGACTGTGGCCCAGAGGATGTTATTAAAGTGTTTTCTGTCGCACTCGCACTTGGGATGGTGCGATATGATCTCGGGGCAAGTGCAATCACGCTCGGTGCCATTGTCTTCGATGTACTTGCAAAACTTACCACCGAATAGATACATGCCAAGAATACTGCACGATGCGCGGGTCCGATGAAAAAATGAAAGAAAAACAAAATGCTATGCGCATACGCCGCGGCCGATTCAACCGGATATTTGTTACGTACACGACGTTAACACTGCAACCTACCGCTTTTCACGCTAAACATGGCTAATTTTATGGAGCTTCGTTAAAAATGAATAAGGATTAAATATAGTGTGACTTGAAGGGATTCAATCAAATTAGTAATTTAATGTATGACGTAACTTGAAGTATAGAATCTTGGTGCTTCTGACTGTGAAGCATTCGCCAAATAAGAGTGCGTGAAATGTCAAACAAATTGTAAATCTACACGGTTTTTTAACATAATTTTTTTTTAACATTTAAAAGTTACATTAGTTAAGCAGTGTTATCGCCATTGGTACGCTACCACCAACGGAATTGTTAATGATCTAATTTATATAAATTATTTAACATGTTTAGATAGTTGTTATTATTTAGTGCATTTTCCCAAAGATAATTATTAAAATACATTCATAGTATCGTCTTATTATGTCAGAACAGCGTAATGCAGAAAATAATTTGGAAGAGAAAAGTAGGCAAAACAAAAGTGCAAAAAAAGTAGTTGAAAACGTTCATTCAGTTCGTACCAGTTTTCTTTTTAAGAAATGTCATTCTCATAATAAAAAACATTATAGAGATAAATGTGTCTTTAATCATTTTGACGGAGAAGAAGAATTGAAGGAAAGAGACCAAGACGAATAGCAAGCGTCACACACACTTGGGAGTCCTAACGTTAAGAATAAAGGAAAGTTATCAGAGTTTAGAAAGGTAGATGTAGTATCCAACAGTGAAAAAAACTCGGAAAATAAAACGAAAAAAATGAAATGAACTTTTGTCTAATAAAAAATAATGTAAACGTAAGCAATTTTATCTAAACTCACTTCATTAATTTCGTTTTGAATTGTTAGAAACTTACTATAAATTAGAAGCTGCATGCATATAGGGAAAATTGTTAAACCGAGTATAGTAGTAGTGGGATTTGAAGGATAAACGTAAATGATAATTAACTTCGCGGATCAGCTCTTTTTGACCTCAAGCTAACCTACAATTAAACCAAGCTCACTTAATTAACAATGTGCTTTTGTCAAATTCTGATGAGAGTATCGTACAGCACAACATACGGTGAACGTTACACTAAAATGATTTTGGAGCAATTTCTTACGGATGAGTCTATATTTGGTCACTACACGGGTTCTAGAGTAGCTGTTACGCGACTGAACGCCTGTTTGACAATGCACAATGCTGCAAGGTACCAATTTGTAGTTACTCTAATATATCGTTCAACGATTAAATAAATTTTTGTACAATCACTTCTTGCAACAGAGTGTAAAGTCGTTTGTGTACTCGCGTGGTTAGTCAATTAGCCGTCATAAGAACGATCTTCCGATAGAGGGATTGTCGATTTTGTACTTGAGTAATGACTGCTGACGGGCTCAAAGGTAAAAGCGTTTAGTAATATGTAGCAAGTTGAGTCTGTTTTTTGGGTTTGTTTGTTAGGTACTTTAATTTAAAATATTGAATACCTGAAACACTGTGACAAAGGCCCACAAGAGCGTATCAAAGTTTTTTCTGTCGCACTCTTGTTCGCCCTCTTCATCTTTCTCGCAGAATTTGCACCCGAAGAGATTCATACCGAGGATGCTGAACGTTATCACGCAATATACGATTAGATACAAGTACGTTTCTCAAAGTCCTTTCCAAATGTACATAAGGGATAAAATAATAAATTGTACAAACAATGCCAAAGGTGTAAGGTCTAAAATGAAAAGTGATTAAGTGCAGGAGTTAAATAAACAGAGGTGAAGATAAAGCACAAAAGCGTGAAAGTCACTAGAACCAAAAAAAATCGAAAAGAGAAGAGAAAAAGTTGTAAACAGTGTGGACAGTGGTAGTGTGTAGTGGGTAGAATGTCACAGATAGAAATGATTAGTACGTAAGGAAAAGATAGAAATGAAAACAGGGTAAATCACTCACAGTTATACAGTGCACGGGTTAAGGGATGCAAGTGTGACAGTTAAGTAGAAACTATTTCAGATTTACGAATTTGAAGGGTCGAATAAATCTTCTCATCTAAAGAAAAATGAAAATCCCAAGTGAGCAATTAATAGGTAATTGCCTGGGATAATACGATTCTACTGGTTTCTACGATTAAAAGTAATAGATAAGGTATCACTGCAATATAGCAAGAAAGTAAAAGAAATGGGTTAAATTACATTTATAAGACTTGATGAAATCTTTAATCTTCTCAAAAGTCCGATCAAAAACCTATGATATTTTTTAAGAACTGTGAACTCAATAATTATAGCCCTTGAAAAGAAAAAAAAAAAAGAAAAAGAAGAGAATAGCCCTTAGAAGACTTCACAGATAGTTAGTAAAAAAAAAGTAAATCGTTAAGTGAACCCTGTTATTTTAATTCATGTTTTTATTTGCATGCATTTTATAAATTTCTTTAAGTAATATTTAGGCTTCTTGTATAATATTTTTAAAAACATACGGTTTAATTAATTTCATCCAATATTGACAGTCATGTAAATTTCCGTTATTATCGATATTGACAAAAATATGTTACAAGTGAACAATTACCTGAATATAAATATGAAAAGAACAAGTAAAGAGAAGAAAACTGCAACGTTGTCCATTGTTCTTAACATGACGAAAAGCTGGCGTCGAAGATTTGGCATAAATCTCACAAGCTTTAAAATGCGCAACAACCGAAATGTCCTCAAAACTGAGAGACCTGAACTTCCTGCCATGTCCTTGTCGTTTCCGAAACTTTGTGCCAGTTCAAATGCACTGTTAAATATATATTTTATTATGTTTTCGTTAATAAGAGGTACAAAATCATTAAAAGTATGTACATATATGATATTTTACTTAAATTGAAATTAATTACTTACCTTAAAATAACAATAATGCCATCGAAAACATTGAATCCATTTGAAATATATTTGAACGGCCCCTCCGCGATGATTTTTAATACCATTTCAATGGCAAAAATCGCAGAAAACACTACATTACTTATTTCAACAATAACCGTCAGTTCTTCCGGCTGGTTGTGATATTCAATGCCCATTGATAATGTATTGATGAGAATAGCCAAAAGAATACCTGTAGTTCAAATGACGAACTTTTTTAATATTTCAAGAACGAAAAGTTATTACTCATTCAAAAACTGATAATTAATAAACAAACCTTGTTGAAAATATTTGTGATTCACAACTGTTTTAATGCGTTTTCTCAATAAAAATAAAAGTTTTGATATTCTTTTCCATGAAGTTGAAAATATGTTGCACAGGCGGCCTTTCCTTGTTTCTTTTGCTGCTGCTTCCGCGGCTATAAGATCAGCGCAACAGGAAAAGTCCTCGATCTCCACCACCTGCGTAACGTTTTTTAAAGTCACGACGTTCTTTAAAATTTAAACTTTCAAAAGTCAAGTTGCATTCTTTATTTGATTCCATTTACCTTGGTATCCGGTTTTTCGTCTCCCGCTCTTTTGCTGATGCCCTTTGTTAGCTCTTCGAAAAACGAGTCTAAAGCAACTTGTCCAGTAGGAAGAGCTGCTGATAGCGCTCCGGATAATGCCAGCAGTTCTTGGCAAGACATCGTGCCACCTGCAGCTGCACGATCGTCAGCTGTATCACTTGCGGGCAGGTCGAACTCTACATTGTCAAATTAAATTCACTACAGGGTGTGCCACTATGGGATTTGCAGTTACTTCTACTATGAAACTATTTGTACTATAATATTCTATATTCATCTTGTACCAACCGAAATACTATCAGGGTATTTGTCGTGTACAGAAATTGACGATCTTATGAAAATAAAATAAAGCCGAAGGATAATATCTATCTTAACTTTTATAATGAAGAAACAGAAAATCCCAAAACTCACTAAACTAAACCTAAGTTTCGGGCTGGTTTTGACGAAGAAGTTTTGTAGAAGGGCGAAAAAATATTTTCTCATGCCTGGCTAATAGTCCGTCTAGATCTAACACATTTCTAGACTCACCGCTTTGACTCTTAAGCCAGTCACGTTGGGACAATGAATCTACAAATATTTATTTCAAGAGTTAATTATTTATGACTTTAAGAAAAATATATAAACTCCTAGACATATTAATTATGTTATGCTAGTATGAAGTATCAGTACATCGTGATAAAATTAATTAGCAATTACGGTGCTTAGCGATGAGAATAACAGTCAAAAGTTGCTGGCTGGCGGCGCTGGGAAGTTTTGGATAATTAATATGTTTTAAATATAAATGTGCTCAGTCACGGTTCTCGAAAATATTGTTTAGTTAATTGGATTTATAAGCCTTTATATTAAGCCTCTTTTTATCTTTGTTTATATTCTATTATTTCTTCCTCGTATCTCAAATCAAGAAATACGCAAATTTTGACTTCATAGTCATCAATTGGTGATAATATATATATTTATTAAAAATATCTTGCCATAACTGCAAATTAGTAGTATGAAATTAGGATTACTTGAACGAAGTGTATATTAGCAACGAAAATATTAAAATAAATTGTTTTAATATCCCAACAGAAACGTCGAGCATACGACACAAATGAAACAACAAGTAAATGAATATGGGCTTATGGTATCATTAGTAATAAAATTCGTGTCTTGTATCCGAGATATTTTTATATATAATTTAGATGATTTTTCTGTAAAATTCAAGTTATTCAGTTTTTGTAAAATTAGCGCAACACTATTAAATCTACGACACAAATATTGTTGAAGATGGTAATGTTTTTGGGTAGGCGTCGTAAATATCTTATAAATC
>DWHQ01001663.1:0-10462 GCA_018247955.1 Eurytides marcellus marcellus | reverse complement strand
GCGTTTAATATATTTAAAACGGGACGGCTGTTTTTGATATTCTAAACATCGGAAGTTCTAATTAAATTAAATATGAAAAAATTTAAATAAAATATTGGTGAAAAATTTCCTGTTGTAGCACGCTATTTCTCCGTTTTATATATTATATTATCAACCCGTACATTTATCGGAAATGACGTTGCAGTGACGAGGTAAGATGATCTTTAATTGATGTGGCCTAGGTGGCTTATTGGGCATACTGCTCCCCAAACACAAAGATTCTTACCATCCTCCTTGCAATCCGATCCGTAGCCACCCTCCCCGTAATTTTCTCGTTAACGTAATGAATAAAACATTTCATTCCCTACATTTCTTTTGTGATTGTTAATAGTTGATAGCACTCGTTAAAAAGATCGTATTCATTGTTTTAAGGTAATTAATTTTCCTGCAAAATTTAACGCTAAAATATTTAATGTATACAAAAATATTTCACGTACACTGGATTCGTTCGATCATATCGATAAAATGGTAGAACGGCTTCAGGATTTCAAGAAAGTGATAGACAATCCAAAGGTTAAAGAAGGCGTTAAGATAAAAAATGCAGGTATAACGAGAACCTCAGGACGGCTCGCGAGCAATGAGACAGCGCAATTTCACGAGATGGGCGGGCCCACAAATAAACCAAAACGGGTCCATATTCCCGCCGTCGTAAAATGTAAACCGAAATAAACGTGACAGTGCGGCCACTTCTTTAAAGATCCGCAACGTGTAGAAACCGCAAACGGTGAATCTCTTGTGCGGCAGGAAT
Organism: Eurytides marcellus marcellus; assembly: GCA_018247955.1. Taxonomy (NCBI): domain Eukaryota; kingdom Metazoa; phylum Arthropoda; class Insecta; order Lepidoptera; family Papilionidae; genus Eurytides; species Eurytides marcellus. The sequence goes on along the minus strand of DWHQ01001663.1, from coordinate 9,675 downwards.
TTCCACTGACCTAGTGCTCATTACTGATATACAAATGTAATAGACGAGTGTGGGTTTGCTGTTGTTATGACGTGTCTGCCGGGATAACGCTCTACGGACGCAGTTGCGGTTGGGTGCCAATGCTAACATTATCACGTATCGGCGCCACCACGAGCAATATGTTCTTATTCGAGAGCTATCGGAAGAGGAATTACAGGCATCCGGAGCAATCCATCGACATGTCAATAAATGTGAAGAAGCACGATATATGTGGCTGATATAAATTCGACGGGGTGTACAGGAAGACTTACTTACGTCGTCAATTTTATCGAATCAGCGTGTTCCTCGAAACGGTAAAGTGCCAAGTGTAGGATATTGTGGCCCATACGCAGCGGAGATTACGTGAGTTTTTCCATATAAAGCTATTCAGTCAATTTCCTTATATCCTATACAGGGGCATAATAAGGAAGGCTTTTGTGAGTGAACGGGGCTCGTGCACCCACAATGCGTAGGCACCATGTGTAACCGCCGTTGAAAAGGGTAGAGAGGCGCAATATTCGACTCTCGCACGAATCGGATAGCTTTGCTTATTTAGAGGCGACGATCTGAGCAATTTTTTTTATATTTACAATACGGTAAAGTACCTCCTTCAGCTTTTGCTAGGGCAAGTGTGTTACTACTTGTGATGAAAAAACTATTGTTATCTTTTAGAAATACAGAGGCCAATATTGAAAAAAAATATTTTTAACTACTTGCGGTCATTTATCACTGTCGTAGACTTAATTTAGTACGTATTTGTATAAAATGGGTCAATACTAAAAAAAAAAAAATAATGTTTAAAATATATTTAGTAGTGTGGTTTAATTTATATCGTGAAATTAACTCTAATATTTTTCAACTGAAACAATAAAGAAACAATCTTAATTCATAAACAACGTAGGTCTTATATTAAAACTGCTAATGTCCGTATGAGCATTTCACTGTTTTCGGTAAAGACTAAGTGAGCTCAGGATTTTAATTACCTTTGTGGTAATTTGCCCGCAAGCGAAGTGACAATGTTTCACTTTAATATATTTTAGCATCTTTAAAACGAGATACGCGGGGTAAATAAAGTAATATTTAACGACTCACAAAACAGGCGCTTTCTCGAAGGCATACAGAGCGAGTGCTTACCTGAAACAGAATATTTATTTACATGAATAAATATAAGCACATGAAATATTGCATCACGTTAGACAAACAAAATATGTAAGATGTTTTTGATCAAAGCCATAAAAGCAGAATCTGCTGGAAAGCTTAACTTACATAAGAATATAAACAACACATGTACGATCCTAATTCTCAACATCGCCAAAAGAAAGGTTTTTTTTTGTCTTTTTAAATTTGTATTCTTCATTCGATTCTGATTGTTATATTATTATATAAGATATTCGTCTCTGTTGTATAATTAATTTAACGAAAAGTTCTTCATCATTTACTATATATACGTTCTTCAAATTTATTTAGATTGGTACTTGTTTCAGAGCTAAATTATAAAATACTTAAATACTTTAAGACGCTTTAACGCCGTATTTAAATTAAAACTGCGACAAATCGAATATTTTTCAACGAAATTTTTTTCCATAGAATAAAGCGTTATAATATCAATTTTTTCTTCTTTCTAATTCAGCTTCCTTGAAATTGAATAATTATCAATGCTAACCATAGGTAATTGAGTTTTGTATGTACAAATAATATATACATGTAACCGGAAAGCGTTAGAAGCCACAAACAGCTGATTTTGACGGCGGCTACCGCGGTTTTAAGATCGTCATTGTCACTAGCACACTTTGTTTTACGCCAGTACAGGCAAACTAACGAGCCCCAAACATCGCACTGCCGAGCATTCTATTATTATGTTTTTCACGTGAAAATTAATTGGAATAAATGTCCAGCTAACTGAATTATCCGTGTGTTTTATCATAAACATATTAATACGTTATGATTTTGTTTTATATCCTGTTTGTGGTATTGTAAAATCAATTTCCATTAAACGTATTGCAAATTACAAAATTGTGGAGGCGCCGAATGATATAGTGAAATTAAACAAGAATAATTTGGGCGGTAGTTCCGTGTATTAGTAGCGTAGATTACTTTTAATTATTTTTTAAAGATAGGTAATGACGAGAAAGTCATATGTTTGACACATACACAAGACATTTGCCCATAACAGCACATAACCAAACAGTACTCTGAACTACACGAATTTAAAATTCGGAGTCCTGTCCTTTTTGTGAGCTCTTTTAGCGTTTCTCCAGGAAAAATGTGACGTAATAGACCAGTGATTCCCAAAGTGGTCCATATGGACCCCCTGTGGTCGGGAGCGTGATTAGATAATCTTCACACGTTTAGCATTAAATTTATGTCAAACTAAGTTTTTACAAGTTTACGGGTTCCACCGAAACCAGTAAACTTTTAAATATGATCTACGAGAAAAAAGTTTGGGAACCACTGTAATAGACCTTCAAACCGGAACGCAGTTATGCTCTGCAATAACTGTGTTAATGTGGAATAATTAAAATGCTGTGATATTACACCAGACTGACTTATTAAGAGTGTCCTACAATGCATAATTTTTAATTGAGTCCGTGCAACCACAAATTAGGGTTTTTGCCAAAAGGCCCGATGGTGCCGGTGTTTACAAATTTTCGTAATTCATTAAGGGTTCGCTTCCATTGTTCACCGATATTAATCTGTAAGAGGCTGATTGCCTCGCGTGCTACAATGCAGGGCCAGGTTTACTTATCCATCCATCATCCGCTGCCTTCGTCTGCCGAATGGGCGGAGGATGACTGTCATAATAACCCACTGTCAGGTAAACATTAAACAAAGCGGTGTCTCATTTCCTTTCAACGTAGATGCTAAGAAAATAACGGCTTCTGAGGATAATGACTGAGTTGAACCTGAATTATATATAAATTATCAACTAGAGGGGACAATTTTGTAAATCATCATAGCAAGGACTGAACCATAGATAATAAATATACTGTTTTACACGAATGTCACTGGTTCGTAAACATTTCAATATTTTTATGCATATTATATTTCGGGTCAATCTGGATGATACAAGCAAAATGTTCGGGGGTTGCGAATTCGATACACATTTCTTAGAAACTTTTTCCGGTTGCCAGGAAATTTATTTGTGTGGAAAAAAAAAACACTTCAGTTCGCAACGAGGTCCCGAATACGGCCGTTTACACTGCAATAAATAGAAATAGAATACCGTTAATGTAAGCATCGCCGGACATTTTTAGCGTTAATACTTTCTACCCTCGATTACGGCACTAAGGGCATTGTAATGGAATAGCACAATGTACCTTGATTCAACATATAGTCATTCTGATGACCCTTATGCAATTCCAAGAAGAAATGTTCTCATAAACATATGTAATATGTTTGTTAATACATTATTACGACTTACAAATAAGTAACTTATATCCGTGGTAATGATTTAATAAACATTTTAACAAAATAAACGAAATGTCAATATATATTTACCTAATAAATTATTGAATTCTTATAGATTAGAAAGTATTTATCGAATTCGCATACACGCTTAAACAAAATAATTATTGTTTGACTTCAACAAAACAACAGCGAGGAGGGTGAAACGGACGAGAAAAGTTTTAACGCACTCGCTTTACTGTTTTTTTTTCCAAATCTATCGAAAACGTTAAGGGGGCGAATCTCAACGCCCCGCTAATGACGCTCAAATGAAAAAGTATTCGGCGAAAGTTTTCAGCGGCGATTTGTATGCTTAGTGCAATGAAAATAAGGTTTTATGGATTCTCATTAATAGATTGTCGCGAGAGACTGTTACGCCGTGAATTGATGACATGGATGTCTAGTAACTCTACTATGTAACGGCGCTGTGGCGATTTTACTGACAGTAAACATGTCCGTAGATGTTTTACTACTGCTACCGGGCATACATACCGCGATGCGAGTTTAAGGGTTGGATCTACAGGTGAAATTTTCATTACGAGGACCTTTATCAGTAGATCAAGAATATTATTAACTTATCCGAAAAATAAATATATTCTTTTAAGCTGAAAAACATCAAGTTAATAAAATGTTCACAGGATCAAAATTTTTTAACAATATGGCAAAAGCAATACAATCTAAATTGCAAGCGGCTAAACTTTTCAAGCCTACGGAAGTTCTATTTCAATATAGCACCGGTATTACTAACGGTGCTATATTGAAATGCACGTTTTGGAAACAAGCGTTGGCCTTGTAAAAGATAATTGAGGGTTCAAGCCTCGCAGAATTTTCGTAAGGTTAATACGACAGCCGAACAAAAATTACACGAGCTCGTTCCGCGGGGTTGTTTTTATTCAACCCAAGGCGGGCGCGGTCGCGTCCCGACCAATATTTTTGCACGATTACCATGCTGATGAAACGCCAACATTTGGCACACGAGGTGAATACGAACACGCGGGTGTAGTTTTATTAATTTCACGCCAACCTACCTATTCCTTTTGTGGTGAAGCGTTTGATGCTTAACACAAACACGTCACGGTGCCATATAGAGCGTTTTCTTCCAATACAACAGCCCGTTAACTCGCACGGTTCTACTAATGCAAATCCACCAATGATTACGCGGCTAGATGTCTGCCTGTGTGAGTAAATACGTGGCGCAGCTGTGACGCGGAGTGGCTTTGTAATAACAGAACAACCCAGATAGCGATGCGCGAGTAGCGGTTAAAATCTTGAGCGTCCAACTAACAGAAGCTACGTAGCCCCTACAGAGCTTTTCTCCGTTTAAATATCCGTAAGTAGTGCAATTTCAAACAGATTTTTATAACAATGCTTTTACAGACACGACGGTGTATTTTGTTTGTACTGGTTTCTTAAATAAGCGAAGTCGAGATAGCGGCTTATCTTATAATTGAACTAATAACCGATGCCTAAATAAAATATAACACCGGAAATACTGCAGGCGTGTTACCAAAGCTCGATCTCGATTTTTTGCTGGCAGCTGACAATCTGATCACTACAGTATATGAGGTAATGAAATAAACGAAAGAATGTTGTTGATCTACTCATCTCAAGTAGCTTATTAATATCACCGACTAAACTCAGGTAGTGCTCATTATTGTGATAAAATAAATTAAAAAATACGAAGGTTTTTAAAAGTTATAGTTTTCTTAAGTTTGTCTTAGTACAGCGAATACGCTGTTATTCACGTTGCATAATTTGAAGTAAATCTTTAGTGTTACCGAATATGTTCCAACAATCCAACATCTCTTGTTTTTTCTTCGTATAGTGTGGTATATTTTTCTTAAAGTAGGACGTGTAAACAAAATACTAAGAACAATGGCGCCTTAATACGTGCGCCAGTTAACAATGCAGCGAAATATTATTAACTGATTTTTTTATATGAAAGTAATATCTAAGTTTACTTAAACAGAATTATTATAACATTTATAAGGAACATGTGACAAAAAAACAGGTTCTTTTTATATTCATTTTATAAAACCTTGTGACAACTTGTCACAGACAAGGCGATTTATGGTACAACAAACATGGCCATAATTCAGTGTTAATTAAGGAAGTCAATTCTCTTTTCGGCTCTGCGCTACTCTCGTCATCCATAGAAGTGGTAGAATGCTTTTGCTGAGTTCTTTTAGGGTGGTACCGCTGCCAATTCTTCTGCCAAACAGTAAGTGGTAAATTTTACTATGTTAATATTCCACTTTAAAGAGCATTGCTGCAAGCGTAATTACCGGGAAATATATAAAATTAAATATAAACCATCTGATGGTACCAATCTTTTTTTTACTTGGTAAAATACCGTGTGCCACTCTGTCGTTATGAGCAAGGGTGTTGCTTATCATCAGGCGTACGACAACTTTGTCACTTTATGTAATGCATGACTCGTCACTGTCTTGAGATAGAATAACTTTCAATGGTTCTACCATTTTACCCATTTGGAGCAAGAGACTAAGCTATGGCTTCAGCGTCGCGGGTCGTAGGTTCGATTCCCATCCGTATCAAAAATTTGTACGAACTACAGATAATTGTTCCGGATCTGGGCGTCTGTCTCCGTGAAATGTATGAAAATCAATAACTCGCCCTTACATCTTAAAATAGGGGCTACATTAAAGAGAAAAATTTCTATCATACCTACACCAATATCTAACTGTAAGATTTAATATTGAGATTTCCCTAATATGTCTGACTTGTTACAATAACACAAAATCTCGACAATGAAACTCTTTTTAAATGTATGGACGACAACGATCAGTTCTTCGATACCAGCAAATAGAGACACCATCCGTGGCTTTTCGCAATAAATATCGAGATGAGAGCTATACAAACATCAGAGCGAGCGAGTGAATTTTAAAAATATGCAGTCCTTCGCCTTCCGTGAAATCCGCGTAAACAATCGCCCAGAATGCAGATGTCTTCGGATATGCATCAATAAATTGCATTCTATTCTTCTTATTTTTCTCAAGACGCTTCATTTTACAGAAAGTTAAAATTTGTTGAAAACTATTCAGTATATTAATTTTTATCGATTCGAATTTTACTCGACTGGCCTTTGAAGTATGCGTTAGTGTTTTTACATGGCATTAACAATTTTAACGGGATTAATATTTTGTAATATATGTTTTGCGCTAACATAAGCGTTATTGTGTACGCTCTAAGATTATCGATCTTTAGATTTAGACGGTAAATCCGATTCCGATCCGATTGTGATAAATAATAATAATAATTAGTGAAATAAACAGGTATCCAAAAAACATCGGCGGATTATAAGTCATTATCACTAGCACTTGTATACCTCTATTGTTTTTTAGCTGCTACTATAGTTTTTATATTGGGCAGTGACCATAACTTCGTTATCAAGCCTGGCTCGTTTGCCCCTTCTCGATTTAAAAACACAACATTCGCATCACAAACGAACTATCCGTTAAACAGGCGGCGACCCGCCGCTGCCTTCTGAAAAATTCAAGCGAACCATAAAGCGGCATGAGCGGGGCCGGCCCGATCGGGACTCCGCTCGACAATGCAAACGACCGGAGGTCGCTGCGTACGGCCGAGTAATATATTTTTAATTGATGCACGGCCCGATGTGTCGAGTAAACATTTACGCGTTTATTCGGACGGCGACTGGGCCGTCCGTTGGCCGACTATTAATTGGTGGAAAAGTGCAATTCGCGTGTTTGCGCCGCCCGGCCGCGGTAAATATTAACATTGTAATTATGCGACGGCTTTCGCGCATGATGATTTTTCGGGGATCGCTTTTGTTGCGACGCGATGTCGTCCGGTGATGTCTGTCACGCGCCCGGAAATGCATGCGAACAGGTTTTGTATATTATTACACGATCGATATTAAAAATGCTACGAGTCTTCACGAAGGTTATCGTTTAATATGAACAACTTGTATGAAAATATGACTCTTTATCCGCATTATATCGTCATTATAAGCTCGGTTTAAGTACATACAGCTGCAATGTAGCATTATTATAATACACATTATCATTTGTCTTTCTATAAAACACAGTTGAATCACAATCCTTTTGAAATAGCGAAACATGCTTACTACAATATATTAATAATGTTAATTACAAACAAGTAGTAAGACTGTATCTTACTACTTGCATGGAATCTAAACTTTTATAAAAATCTTGCTCTTCTAAATTAATTTTCACAACCATTACTGTATACTTAAGTATGTATATCCCTGGATAATTACAACATTAGGATTCTGTGAATGTCTGCCATATAACTAAAAGTTCCTTGAAGCTTTGTAAATCAAGAAATAAGACCCATATGGGTAATAGTTTTATTTATAATCGTTCAACATTAAAATAAATACAATTTATCAGAATTGTTACAGGTGCTGTTTCAGCTAGTTCTGAATAAACCGAAAGTCGGAAAGCGTTCCGATGTTTGACTTATCTACGTCTGTAATGTACCTCGTAAACTGTTTCAGTTAAACTAAACGAAGGATTAAGTACACAGGTAAGGCGTACGGGTAAAATAATCTTTAATATCTGCTCGCAAACACCTCTACTGCAGTGCATACTAATTACTGGAGGCGTATTTACTACGGGCGTGTGGAATGTGCAGTCCGGCAGACGGCAGTCTCGTATGCACAACGCTCACACAAAACAATACTCCTCAGAGTAAACTATCACTGTTCAGCAAATCTGTACGCTTATTCATTTGCAAAGATCATCACTACAGTTAGCTGGCACGTTGTTGCGCGTGTTCGAAGTTTATTAGTGGATAAATGCCGTTGATACAATTATCAATAATGCACGCACAATCATAAATAATGAAATACATTAGACTAGCTATGCTACGTGGTTTCTCTTTTGGTAAAATAAATATGATAGCGTTTTAATTTATAGTTTAAAGTAGAAAGGTTACAGGTAAAATCTTATAAATCTGCACTTATAATTTTGAACACAAAATTGACTTGGGGTCACCTCCCCAGGTCAGCAATTACCACTCTGAATTTAATAGAGAAATTTAATAGAGTAGTAAAAATATGTTTTAACAATGAACCAATGATACCTATGGAGATGAGAGCACATAAAAAGTCTCTTAATTTATGATATTAATAAGAATGTTAGTAGAAAGGTAATGAGAGTTGCATTACTTTTTACTTATAAGCTGGCAGATGATGACTTTAAATGTAACCTGAAATTAACATAGGAACAAGTTTTTATATAACAGCTATAGGAGAGAAGCCAGAATAAATGCTAGTAATTAATACAACATAATTTTTTTAAGATTACAACGATCAATACACAGGTTTGTCACCTATTTAGACGGTGCCGTATATTTTAGTATATTTATTTCAATTCAAATGAAAAATAGACACACCCACATTAAAAAGTCACTATTTATATCGTTTTTGTAACTTTGAAACTAAGTTAGATAATACAAGCCACAGACTAACCAATTACTTCGACAGTCGAAATAAGCTTAGCCGAAAGGTAAGTTAATATAAGTTGAATGATAAAAGAAAGATGATTCTTAGTTTTAGTTATATCTTAAACAAAGTTTCAACTTAAACGAAAGTGGAATATTTAGGAAAAATTTAACGTGTAGTAAAAAAACGAAGTTATTGTTACTCCCTTTCATAAATTAATTAATACAAATAATTGATGTTTTAAATCTGAAAAGAAAATTATTTTGCGATATTATACGGAAAATTGGTTAATCAGCGTAGCTATAAAGGAGAGTATTTATTCTTCTTATCCACGTTCCCTCCTCTTCGGGCAATATTGTTATCAAGGAACATAACTCGATTTATTAGTTCGATCTGTTGCCATATTTTAATATTATCCCCATTAGCTACTAACTCGCCGTATTTGTCCGACTTCTTGCGAAGGCAGTTTCCTTTTTGCGAATCGCTGTATATTTATGCTTGTATATATAAAATTGAACTATATATCCCTGGTCGATGAAAACTCAATATACAGATATACAACTAATATGTAAAAATATATCGACGGTACGGAAAGCGGTTTTGTCGTATCTAGAAAAACTTTACACCCAAAAAAAATGCCAGCCAAAAATGATTTAAAAAATCATAACTCATAAATTTATAACAAAAGAAAGTTGAAATGTGGAACGTATTTTTCCCACGGACGTAGTTAACTGGAATATCCTAAATAAATATATATATATATA
>DWHQ01001662.1:0-10467 GCA_018247955.1 Eurytides marcellus marcellus | reverse complement strand
ACACTGCTCTTAATACCTCCGCACTGCTATCACAATGGCCTGACGATTCACAAAAGCTACTGATCTCTTCAGGATCGCAGAATCGCGTTATTGGGTTCTTGCGGCTTGTGTCATATTGAACTGTGGCACCCGAGCCCCTGTTCATCATCCGGAGACACCATTAAAGATAATGTTTAAAAGAACGTGACGGGGAGCAACTATCCCTCGGTGGCCACGCCGCCGAAGAGAAACTAAAATACTTTTCCCGTGGTATATAAAAACCAGTAAAACCTCAATATTTTTACAAAAACTTTAGTACTCGATATCTAGTTTTTGTACGGGGTGTAAAAAATGCTTAAAATTTTTTACAATAACGTAATAATCACAACAACAATAACAACAATTTGCCTTATATCTTGTGATTCTAAATATTGTTTTTTATGAGGACTGAAATCACTTTTTTTTAAATGAGAGCAAAAAATCTTATATGTATTAATTTTTGTGACTCAGAATAATAAATTAAAAAATCAAATGTTTAACCCATTAACACGCCGTATCTCGGTAACAGATTGTATCAATCTCATACCAACTGTTACTTGGAAATAAAGTTTTCATGTAAAATTAATTACCCAGTATATTATGATATGGCAATCAATAATTGACGTACTGCATCCGCTCAGAAGTAGGCTGATTAATACTTCGGGGGAGGTCCCCATTGCTCCGGTAGAGACGATCAAGTAAGACTGACCGGTGGTGGAGATAGCCCTAGGACCACCTTACATTGACCGCGGCAGCGGAGGTTTGGGTGTTCACGATTTTCTGCTGCACTTTAAGAGTGCAGTAGTGATACGACAGCGTCTTCACGGCGGATGTGCAGTCGGGTTCTGCTCACCAGCAGCCATTTCCGGGGGAACGGATGTCCATTAGGTGAACAGGTGTGGAGAGGAGTTACTTCTTTCAAGTGGAGATCTGGTTCGTTATCGGCGCGGTGCGCGGTGTATGGTGATGTGGTGGAGAAGTTTACACAGCAGACCTTCGTGCCTCACTTTGGGGGTCTTTCTCGATATAGATTTCATTTAAATCGTACAGCACCTCTAGCTGGACCCTCTGAATATGGCATCTCATGGCAGTGCACGATGTTTAGAACATCCGGAGCGTGGGCTAAGCACGTCGTGGCTCACCTCCTCAATGTCGTTGAAAAGACCTCTTCGTGCAGGGGTTACAACCCTATTGTCCCATATTCCCCATATGCGACTTGCGTTGAGGTCCCCCGCTATTATGGCAGGGGTATTGTCACGATTGTTCCTGGAGCCGAAGGGCGTTCCGGGAAGGCCATATGCTGTAAACATGCGTATTTCCCTCCCGCCTGCATGCAAATGTACACAGCCACAGTTCATGAATAATTTTCACTAGAACGGCCGTGCCCGGGGAACCAGGCGAAATCTTTCGGTCATATTTAGACGGGACGGTACACAAAAAAGTTCGGTAGACATTACGGTTGACTTAGGCGCAGCTTTAGCTGCTGCGTGATGCTTGTGGGGATCCAAATTATGCTATTCGTTTCGGGCGCGATTGCATACCATTGTATGGCATTTGTTAACGTCGCTAAGTTGTCTCTACGCAAGGCAATGAAGACCTGCACATCTAGAATTCCTGTCAGCAGCCGAATGAGTTTGTTGATCGCCTCTTCGATTCCTAGGCCTACATTTGTAGCGCTTCTAAGAAGGGGATCGAGGGAGTGTTCTTTAACCTCATTGGCTCTCAGAGATCAATCGTCATCGTAGCGGTGGAATAGGTCCCACAGTTTGCGTTGCGATATTCTTCCATTGCTACTGCGGTTGTTGCTGCCTTCGTCACTTTTTGGACTCAGACATACTGGCACTCTGTAGAAGAGGAAAAAGTGGGATAGGAATCAATGCCTCACTGGCTGCAAACTACGGCTAGGCAGCATGTCCCCCTTTGCCCTCTTTCTTTTCCATTTAGCCATTTGGCCAAGAACTATTCCGTTGTTAGCTGGTGGTATTAAAGTGTTGGTTGCATCTGCCGCTGGCTGTATATTGCTCACAGCCGTTTCAATAGTGTTTACTTGTACCCTCACGGACTGTGAGGGGTTGGGGAGTCTCTCTCCTATCGTTCGTCGTATTATGTCAGTAAATGTTAATTTTGTATCCTACTTTACATTTATTTACTATTATGTGAATAAAGTTTATTTCTTAAATACGGAATCGTCATAAGAAGTAAGTATATTTTAAGTATATTTCTCTAATCGGTAATAGGAGACACATACCGCAATGATAGAGAAGAACTCTCGGTAATAGGGAACGTAAGCTACGTTGGTTTGTCTAGAAAAAAAAATATATGAAGCTTCCGAGAAAAATCATGATTCCGTATTTTTTTGCTCTAATGCCATACTACCATGATTTCACGTGGTAATAGATGCTTTTACCTTATCTGACGCAATCACTGCTGAATAGTGAAAAGTACGAGCAATATGGAAAGTTAAATCATGCTGTAAAAATTTCATAATATTATTGTATCATTACTTAGCTATTCATTGAATATTTGTATTAAATGTCCCTAAAATTTATAGACTTCATATTTCTCAGTAGATATTGAACTAATTTTCTAACAGATTATCTCCTTGGGCGCAGTTCAATAAGCCATTGTAATGAACGAACAGTACACTATGAGCAAACAATGGGAGCGGTGGTTTCCGTATAGACCCTAATTAAATGCCTCAAAACTTACAAAGGCACGCTGTTATTATGAAACTTGCAAAATTCATGAATGCGTTATACAAAATTTGTGAAGATTCATCAAGTAGAGAGTTACGAACAATGTTATTTATGATAATAGTTACTTAATAAATGTAGGCGATTCTCGAGACGGGAAATTTATTTTAAATTTATTTAACATGTGATTTGCTAACACACAAATCATCAAGGGAATTAAATATTTAAACTGTATGTACTCACTACTGGATATTATAAGTCGATGGAGAGGGAAGGGTATTTAATAGAAAGTTTTTTAAATGTATGTAATAATGCAGCTCAGTAAAATTTCCAATTTACCAAAATATACTGATGTTAAAAAAAGCTCCTGTATGTATGTCGTTTTCACTACTGTTACTTAATTTTCGCGTTAAATGATCTAATCTTAAGAACTGGAGAGGGTGGTAATAAAAAACCTATAACACTAACAATGAATAAACGGAAATTCTTAATAGAATTTTAAAACCCATTCATATTTCTAAGACTAGCACATTCAAATGAAAAAAAAAAAAGAAACAAACTCCTGAGCTTTATAACATTAGAATAGATTAAATAATTAATTAACCACAGAACAATGGTACAGAAGCCATTTAATTATTCGATATAATTCATCTCTTTCTTTTCTAACAAGACAACCAGACGCTCAGCGGGCCTCCATCTTTTGTTGCTGACATTTCCCGCATTTAAAGGAAACCGTTCTCATCGTTCATAATACGAACAACTAAAGGAGCAGAACAATTTGCCAACATCTGTCTTTCTGTCCGATTTCAACATATGTTTCTAAGGCAATTTATTCACTCTTAGTGATACATAACAAAACAAAAAGAGTTGAAGAACGAGCTCAGTGGCTTGCCATTGGAGAGGCTTATATCTAGCAATACAAAAGGGCTGATGATGATAATGGTGGTAGTGATACACGCTAAGCTTGTTAATTGGATTTGTTGGTTTGTCATTCTTTCACGTAGTAGAAATAGTTTGCGAGGAACGGATTAACGAAGACGAAATTTATGTAGCGGACTGACGTAGACTTCTTTCTGTTAAGGAAAAGTTTTAAAAAAAAACGGAAGGAAAGCTTTATCTGCGTACAAAAGCCACAGGAGCAAACCGGTAGAACATACCTAGTTTCCTATATTCTTGACCGGTGCATTTGCCAGCGAAGTTACCTCCTTCTACCGCCACAATTTGTTTTGAAGCTTTATTTTGGTCAAAAATACTTATTACTTTATTGAGGTGGAAATTCACGCAGTTTATATTATCAAAAACAAGATAGCGATGACTATAATAAAAAATGGTACTTAATATCTTTGTAATTTTTGGTAGGATAATTAAATGATTAAGTTTTAAAGGTAAACAAAGAAAAGGAAGTCTCTGAATATCTAGAATTTGGAGAGAGTCTCAATTTGTAAATGGTAGAAATAGAGTCCGCCTAGGGTGATACCATTGCATTGGCATTTAGTCTAATGTCTACTACTACTGTCTATATTTAATGCAAAGCAGTCATTTATAACTATCGTTTTCTAGGTTGTTGAACAATGCAGCCAGCGTAATTACTAGGAATGGCGATAGACCATCTGACATCTCAATCTATAAGAGCCGAACGCATCGCAGTTGCAAGCAGTTTTGAACTGGTGCAGTTTAAAATATTACGTAAAGATGCATTCTTACCAACAAGCTATCAGGGACACGATTCATCTATCCAGTTCCTTTATTTCCTAAAAAAAGACAAATGGACACTTTAACATGACCCACATTTCTTCGGAACTTCTACCAAAAAACTATTTTGATAATTTAAAAGTTATTACTAAAAAATCATTCAAAACTTGCAAATAGGGTTTTGCTTGGGGATCGGGAAAACTAGATCAATACAGATTATTCAACATTTAAAATTCTTATTAGTTGGCCTTCATATTGATTTTCGTCTAATATTAAAAATACTATTCATGTGATGATGATGGTTGTGTAATTTTTAAAGCATCAATTAAAAGCCTGTATGTATCGCTAATCGAACCTAAAATCCATTTTTATGAATCACAGCAACATCCACTTGAGCTCGATACACTTATAGTAAGATAAGTACTCTCTTACTAATGGGGCTCTAACTAGCAAACTTATTTTTCCTAGGTGATAGAACATAGCTTCCTATTAAGGTAATAGCACTACATTGCTTTTGAATGTATGTTGAAGATTTTGAGCTATTAAGAGATCGAAAGTAATTCAAAATGGTTTGTGTATTATTACGAAAGCTTGATGTGTCCCTAGATGTTTTTTTTTTAACAAACTTCGATTAATACACTGCCGTATGTTAATATTTTATATACTGATTATAGTAGTACCATACATCAACATAAATTTATAACAAGGGTAATAAAGTAGAAAACACGTCAGTACTTTAAAATTATAAGTTACGGTAAAAGAAATACGATAAAACGTAATAATAACTAACTTAACAAATTAAAAACAACTAAAATTGTCAGTTTATTGATAAATAGATTAATAACGGTACTTTCGTACTTAAATGTTTCTTGGGAATTCTCTAATTGTATCACTCGTATAGTGCATTTTTTAATTACCAGACTCGTGAAACTTTTTTTAGTCGACGAAGCCGACGAAATGCACGGAGCTTATTTCAGCAGGAACATACTAGAGCGGCTCGTAATTTAGCGTCACTACTAAACGTCTTACCAGAACTTAAGCGTTTAATGTGAAGCAATAAATAAACAGGGGCAACTGCTTTTTGCAGAAATTTGTTCGTGGCCTTATGTGCACTAAAGTAATGTGACGGAATTGTAAAATATGTTACCTTTTCATATATTCGTATTTGTATTAATATATAACAAAAACTTTAACGAATACAAAATTACAAGCGTGCGTTCCGTATGAGCGTGCATGCTTTTAGTGCTCAAAATATGGTCCTGTTTCTGGTTCGAATTAAAAATCAATCGTAGTAAGACAGAAATGATTGTTGACCGACGATTGAGATCAGCAGTTAATGAGAATAGTGTATATCATGGGATTTGTAGTTACTGGTCCCAGTTTCGATTCCTGTAGTACAATTGGATACTATACAGTGATCGATTATGGAATAATTTCTGTTTTTGACTTACATTATCTTTACCGGTTTTTTTTTTTCAAAAATAAGCTCGTTATGTTTGACGGATTAAATAAACAATTTACTTTGAACTCCAGTAAAAATATTTGTACAAGATTAACATTAACTTATCGGCGTATCATCAACGGTTAAAACCTCCCTCTATCTCCGAAACGTTAAAGTACTGTAATTTTTTGTTTATTTTATTCTTTGTGAAGCCATAGAATCTTCTCGTGTCAACAAATAGAACTAGCAAACTTAGTCGTGCGACGGGAACTATTATGAAATATTAATGCTCTTTTACTTACAAAACGAGGACGAATGAATAAAAGATGTGAGAGAAAGAGAAGATGTGTGTGTCGTGATTTAACATTAGCGTACATCGGATGCGACAGACTTGATTTCCTTCAAATACGCTCACAAGATAGAATTTGCGATTGATTTCCCAACCTAAGCATGGATTGGTAGATTATTGAACATATTCAATGATTTTATTTGAACTGAAATTGGCTGCAATAGTCTTTGTATTTCTGCAGAATATACATATATTTATCATTATTTCAACTATGTATTTAACAGCTATATAGCATTTAATTAGTTAATTAAGTAATGGACTGTGTAAAGACGAGAGGTGAATGGAACATGAAAAAAAAATAGGCAATAAAAACCGTAACTTTCATTTAACAAATTCGTTGTTTCAGTGATAAGGCTTTTATGTCAGTTTTCAACATATAAAAGCGCCATAATTCATATTTTTAACAATGTTTTCATCACGATTTCTTACTACAAATAAAAATTAATAATAATCTTACTACAGATAAAAATGTATTTCCATCATTAAATCTGTGTCACCAAATAAAATGTTAGCGATACAGAAGCTTATTGACTGTTTTAATAAACTTGAACGCTATGTCATATATATAATATTTTCGAATATTTTTGATAATTTAAAAAATATAATGAGAATCCGACGTGTTTACCGCTGAATCATGTTAGCGCCAGCGAGTTAGTATTAAACTTCGCTCGTTAAGCTGACGATCGTTATAAGTGTGAGCTATTATCTCGAGCTTTGTTCCACTGCTGCTACTATTTGTCAAAGTTAATATTTGCACCATGTCTGCACAAACGATAAGTGTCTGCTACCCGCTGCTACATTGCCTGGAGTCAAAAATAAATGGAATAATAGTTTCACGGGGAAATATTTGTTTCCCTTATCCATATTTTTCGTCGTTACAAAATATTCATTTCATATATAAAACTCTGTAAGTGGTAAGACGCTTTTGCAAAAACTGCCTGGATTGGTAACTTTCATACATTGCCAGTTAATCTACTGCCAAGCAGTAATGTGTAAGCTTTAATGTGGTCCGGTTTAAAGGGCAATGTTGCAGTGTAATTGCTGGGAACAGAGAGAGACCATCCTATTCGTATATATTTAATTGACGAGCGTAGCGCAGGGCCAAACAGTTTTGGTCTACTGGAGTGCTCTAGAGCACTATGTTGTTATGAGGAAGTATGACGCTTACAATCAGGTGCTCAATTCGTTCGTCTCGGAATTACAATGTCAAGTAAACAACACCGTTATTTGAACGCGTTATGTCGTTTATCTTACGATCTGCCTTCGTAGCCTAGTGGTAGGCCCGCGCTTTACAAATCGAAGTGAATCGTGGGTTCGGATCCCGCGGAGGGCGATGACTTTGTGTTTATTTTAGTTGGGTTAGGGCATTGCGGGCTGATCATCATTACGTAGTTAGTAGTCGTTATTAAGAGGTTGGTTTATTGACACCGCCTCTGCGCCTGATCTCTCTCCGGTCGTGTCGTGTATCCGTCTCGGGCTACAAGAGTAAAGGAAGAGTGAGTGCACCTGTGTTTTCTCAAACGCTTGTGTACTATAATATATCCCGCACAGTAGGCCGATCTCTTTCAGATTGGGCACCGTGGCCGGAATCGGTCGGGAGGACGTTATTATTATTTTACGGTAAACACGTAAGTAAATAACATATATATTTAGATTGTAATGGAACAATTATCATTTATTAGAAACTAAAAAGCTCAGAACCACTCGGCATGTGATAAATGATGCGACATCTTGAACGAACGCTTTACATCTGCTTGACGGATGAAGATTACATTGGGACATTGACGAATCGCTACGCAATTCCCTACTGCTGGTTTAGTATCCACTATTTTACGAATCACACGTATCTTTGTCATGTGACGTTAATAAATTGATTATATTTCCCAACGCCTGGTTATGTTGACAAAAATTCAAAGTGAAGTCTAGCCAAAATGAAACAGGTCACAGCAAGTCTGTACCGGGACCAGAGACTCTCTAAATCTTTCGAAACGTTATGCAGTAAAAATCAATATTGAACGGGATAAAATCCATAAATTAATTTAATTTTAATAATGCGTAAAATCATTATGTGAATACAAGCTTCAGGTATGTATGTGTTATTACTATTTACACTTATTGCAAAATCCAAAAACATTGTAATTACAAAGTGTTGACTTAATGCCATTAGGCATTCTCGCCCGGTCAACCCGAACCCAATTAAAACATCCTATATTTTAGAGAATTATTTATAAATTAGGTAACTTATAATTATATAAAATAAAACTATTGGTAAAATATATTTATAATGTACAGATATGAAACTGATAAAAAAGAAAAGAAATAATCTATTACTTTTCAGATAGCTATGAGCTAGCCAATCGTCTACTTATTCATACTATTTACTTATACACGTATATTGTATTTAAATGTACACGACTATAGTATATATACATATATTGCTGCTGTGTATGTAGCATGTAAGTTATGTCCATTCTTTCCTGAATTGGCTCAGTTTATTTAATTATAATACTAATTATACATTATAAGGCAACAATCTCATTTTTTGTACAATTTTTTAGTATAAATAAATCGTTTCGTATATAAAATACATTATTTACTTATTTGCATAACTTCTATTGCACGTTACATTTTATATTTTTACGAGTAAATTTTAAAACTAAATTATCAGCGAGAATATTATATAATTATAAAAATATATCATTTGCACACAATGCACATAAAAGATTAACTTCTCAGTTTTATGAGTACAGATATATTAAAATGCAAAGAAAGATAGTTTCCCTTCTTTTTCTGTCCCCATGTCCAGCAAGCTGAAATCAATATGATAATAGTTACAAATATATTAAATAAAACAAAATCATAATTTATGTTGATCCTGTCAATTTTAAATTATATATATTATATAAAAAAATGATGGCCCTGTACCAATATATACTGTTTAAGTCAAAACATATCATGACATGTTGGTGCCTTACTTCTAAGATGCCACTGCAAAAATAGTGACAACTTAATTAGTTTCATTCTCAACATGTAATTTGCACAGTGCTTGCAATGTTATGGAAAAGATCTATCTATATTAAGCAAAGGTTCAAAAAATTCCATTGAATTTCAATGATTTGTATACAAAAAAAAAACCTATTTTTAAAAATTTTACATGGAATGATATAGCACAAAGATTATTTATCTTTGCAGTTAAATCTAGAAATTTCAATATATTTACACAGCATTCAATTTTTATTAGATTAGAGAATTTAATTTGCACTAGAAATTTTTTATTTAAAGAAAATAATGTTCCAATTTTTGTTGTCATTTCTACATTCAGGTTGAAGGATTGGAGGGTCTGCTGCAAGGCTTGGTGCAAGTACTTGCATCTACTGATGTGAACATTGTTACTTGTGCTGCAGGCATTCTGTCTAATTTGACATGCAATAACCAGCGTAACAAGGTAAACAAGAACAATATTATGCACAAACAATTGAGCCATAAGATTTTATCGTCCTTGGTACAATTTTTGCCAAGCTGTACATTTATTATTAATAAAAAAAATCATCAATTTGTAAGACTTTCTATCTTTTCTGGATCTTAAAGTATATGAATCGACTTAAGTCACAATACATTTATAACAAAGTGATTTATACAAATTGATCTAGTGGGGGTGTGATTAGATCTAGATCTAATCTTCACATGTTTTGATGAGCTTTGGGAATATGGTAGAATTTTTGAAGCAGCATGGGGTTCACCGAAACCAGTAAAATTTTGAAAGTGGTCTATGAGAAAAACAATGTTTGGGAATCTCTGATTTATATAATAATGCAAGGGATTCTGTTGTCATGTCAAATTTTTTCGTAGACTTGAAAATAAACTTGTGGTGTACTTCCACACTAATTCTTAAAATCATTCTTGCTGCATGGATTCTTTCAATTATGTTTGTTTATATTATTTTATTTGATAAAAATATTTAACAACTCTTTCAGGTGACTGTGTGCCAAGCTGGCGGTGTTGACGCTCTGGTGCGTACCGTAGTGTCGGCTGGTGACCGTGAAGAGATCACCGAGCCGGCGGTGTGTGCTTTGCGCCACCTCACTTCGCGCCACGTAGAGAGTGAAATGGCACAAAACGCGGTCCGTCTGCACTACGGTCTGCCGGTAATTGAATGATCCACTATACTTATTATAATAATAATAATTATATCATGAGACATACTAGGGTGGATCGAAAAGTTCTCGGCCTGATATACTTACGTGTATTTTATATTTACAATATTACCCTCATTA
>DWHQ01001661.1:0-10468 GCA_018247955.1 Eurytides marcellus marcellus | reverse complement strand
TAGTTGTGATGAGAATACAACGCCTACAATTAAATAATTAACATTAACTATTAGTATAGGAAACAAACTATTTCAAACAGTTCAGTCTCTTACAACAACAAGAAACACTAGAGAAATACTCTGAAATTACTAAATAAAAAGTGAGCTCCAGAAAATCTTGAATATAGTCATCACATCTTGTAACCGGCGAATTCAAGCATATATGCGAATGCTATACAAATTGTTACGCTTTTATCTCGACTAATTTAGTATTTTCTAGTCCGTACTGGCTTTCTTTATGATATGATATTTACACAAATACAACATCACAATTGTATGCGATGAAATGCTCAAGGTAGTTAAATACGTAGTGTAGATTTCAATGCAATTAGTTGTGTGCATATAATTATTTTCTTTCCATTAATTAATACTAACAGTAAATGAGATAGCGGTTCAGTTGATGTAGTAGTAGTAGTAGTAGTGATCGCCAATAGATGTGGTGGATGTCACCGCTTAATACTAACATCCACCACACCTACTTGGAATCTAGAAGACGGTGCTTTATATTATTAATAGAACGCAGTAGACCAAAAAGTCGGGCGACTGTTAATCAGCGACGCAGCACGGTGCCATTCAGGCTCTATGCTGCGCTCATCATCCAGAAGTTGGCTATATGCTGTTTTCTGGAAACATTGCCTTTAGTCACAGTTTTGCTGCCACATCACTGCCTAGTAATCGGTAAAATAACTAATAATGATGATTTCCCCACAATGACTTATCAAACGGGTTCAACCAATGGCAATTCTTTCCACCATAGACTGAGTACTACAAAGTGTTATAAATTCCAAGAAACTTACAAGGAAGATTAAAATTTACCAAGTTATGTTCGCTATGTCGCTCGCTTCGTGGCTTGATTGTCATTTGCGTCTTTTTTAATTATTTCACTAAGCCTTCTATTTGACTCTCTGTCGTACTAACTATGCTTGTTCCTAGAATCATATCGATCTGTTGTCCCATTGTTCCAAGAAAAAAGGAAAAACCAACAAAAACATTTTCAGATTTATAAAATTAGTAAGAACTAGTATGTACTATGTCGTATTCAATAAATTACACAGCCAATACCTAACTGGATACTAAGAGTGGTATGTGTAAGCAGTGTGAAACGAAAAACAGCCTCACTTATGGTTGAAAAGTACGCGTTATTTTTGTTTGGTTATACGCGAGGTACACTCGTGTTAGTGACCATGAAAACTTGCGATTAGGCTGCGTGTTTTTTCACGTACTCTTTTCGTATACACATGCTAATCGCGTTACCGAGTGGCACCTACTCTAAATTAGCACACTGTCCCGTTGGTGTAGTTAGAGCTTATGACTGCAAAGCCAACCGTTGTGGGTTCGATTCCCACCCAGGAAAAATTATTTGTGCGACGAGCACGGGAATTTGTTCTGTGTCTGGGTGTCAATTATCTATTATATATAAGTATGCATTTAAAATATATAAGTACGTCTATCAGTCGTCTGGTGACCACAGTACTGGCTCTGCCTAGTTTGGAATCAGATGACAATGTGTGAGATGTCCCATTATATTATTAATATTATTGTGCTGTGACATGTAGTCAAAGCGCACACGCCTGCCGCGGTCAGCAACGTGTGATTAGTTAATCCGAAGATAACCGCTATCTAAAATAAGACGGGAAGCCTGTGGAAAACAATTTATGACATTCGATTACCTTGACATGATTGCTCAACGCTCCGCGTATCGCGCACTGTGATGTCATATTATATCTAATCGGATTAACGACTACTCCGAAGGACCACGCTAAGTCGTGAGTGAATCGCGATATTCATTGAACGAACGAAACGGTGATTTTAACAGTTCTACTAAGTACTAGGGCTCCTTTGCAGAATCCGTGGTAGAGCCACGCAGCAGGTTTCGCTGCTGAATGAGCCGGTTCAAACCAGATAAGTACCACGAACTCACATAAAATCGGCGTAAAGTGGACTCATTTGTGCTTTTCGTAGTAGGAAGGCTAGTGGCCCCCCTCCCTCCTCCTTTCTTTTCCAAACTCTCCTTTCCTTTTCTTGCCTCCTCCCCTTCTCCTTTTCCTCTTTCAGAAATTCCCAACTTAAAGGCGGACAACGTATTTTTTAAAACGTTTGACGTTGCAAATGTATTGCTTTCCATCAGGTGAGCCGCTTGTTCGTTTGCCCGACTACTACTGCCAATTTACCTCTGTTTTGCTAGTCATTCCGCCGTGTAAGCATTACTGTGATCCGGTTTGAAGGGCAATCTTGCCAGCGTGATTATTAGGTATAGAGATATAACATCTTAGATCTCGGAGTGACGAGTGTGGCGCCGAGCCAAATATTTAATTCCATTTGACAGATCGACTGTTCATTTGCATAACTTTAAATAGGTTTGAAAGACTTTTTAACTGTTATTGCTTTATATAAAAACATCATTTAAATGTTTAAAGCGATACATGAAAGAAATTAACGACTTTTGTTTTGGTTGGCGTTTGTAAATCTAAACATACATAAAAAGATTCCTAGGCACGAGGTTACTTACATCATTTAAATTTTATGTACTTCATTTATATTTTCAAATCAGGCATCTTATATACGCTTGATTTCGAGTCGATATGCAACGTTGCAGCAAACTGATCTTCTTCCCGACTTCTGAAATTTGGATACCAATTGATACTACATCCGAATAAAAACTCCGTTTCTTTGTTACAATTGTCTCTATTTGTAAACGAAGCATCGGTGAGGAAATGCAAAAGGAAATTAAGACTAACTTTTCAGTTCTTTTTTTTGTAAATATTTTATCATAAAAATAACATTTTTTGAACAGAAACGATCGCTCAAACGCTTGGCGATGAAACTTAAATTCAAACGAGTAATGAAAATAATGCATTTATCAATAAGTTGCAAGTCACGAGATGTTGTTTTGCGACAGATATGAATGACGCCGCGGGCCACAGCTAGTGAGCCCGCAACGGAACGGCTTCTACGCGGTAGACATGCGTTTGCGCTTATCAGTCGACCTCCAGCCTCGAGCATGCTTAGCATGCCGCGACGAACTAGTTGATAACGCGTCGCATATCGATAATGGAAAAACAAAATAGAAAAAAAAACTATTCTCGTATTTACTCCAAACTGATGTAACAATTCTCACAGTGTAAGGTGTCTCACGCTTTTACAGTGCGATTTTCGTCAAATTTCACTCGGTTCAACAATTGTAACGTTCCATTAGCCGATATCATTTCATTTATCGATCATTTATCGATACAGAAAGATACATATACACGAAGTATGAATAGGGCGAACGCGTCGGAATATGTGCTAATATGTATTGTTTCGGATATTGTTAAAAGTTACGCGAATGAAAGATGTTTGCACATATAGTTATTGCCGAGCGATTGTGTTGCGGAATTCGAGTGTTAGCGCAGTCGGAATTCAGTGATGTTTATGCTAGTTTAAAATGTGTAATTCGCATATCGCGCTGGAAGTGGAAAATTTCGCCATGTGGCATCGAATCAAATCGCATGCCGGCGGTCCGCTGACACAGACGAAATGCGAGGAGCGTCGTCCGCATGCATGATATATGCAACGATATGTGAACGCGACACATGGTAGAGTTCGCGTGAATTTATTCTAATGTCTAACCTTCAAAAGAGCTGTTACGTCTGATGGATCATTTTGTTTGTCGATTAGCGATTTATCGATAACTCTCTCTTATACGGTCGCGTCACTACTACGCCGTGCTGTGAATTATTTGGAAAATGCGACCGCGACTCTGAAACGAAACAATTAGTGTGGGGACGTTTATCGGACGAATCAAAACGTCTCTATCACACGTTATCCGCAAACTACTTTCGTATCTTTACAACGAACTAATGTGTGTATAATGCTGTTTAAATAAATGTGAACGTGACAAATTTTAAACCTGTTTCAATGACTTTAATGGTGCAAGAAAATGAATAGTGATGGATATAGACATTGAGGATAGTTCAGGTAGGTATTTTGATGTTAACATTGTCATTTAGTGTTAGACCTTGCGCAGTTTTCCTTAATTTACCATATATTTTCGTTTGATTAAATTTTACGAACGGCCACGATGCTTTTCTCTCATGGTCTGAATGTTGCTTGCTTATTTACGAATTACTTGTTCATAATTATAATATACTTACGGAAATAATATTTATCCATAATTTATATGTCAAACTTACGGTTAGAGACGGTTAAATGGCAAACTCTGTAGTGATTACCTCGTAACATTATTATGTTAGTTTAAATAATATCATAACTGTCTTACCTTGCGCTATGAAGTCTGTCAATCTGTCTTGTCCCGTGATTGTAGTTAAAGTAAACAGTGAGACAATTATCACACTATTGTTAACCATTACGCTCCGATTCTCTTAGGTCGCTATTAATATTGTAGTCTTTGCTTATTTTGTGTGAAACCTTCAGTGAATGAGATAATTCACAAACGTTAACTCACACATTAAAAATCGGCTGCATAAATCGGTTAAAGTTTGAGAAATATTTCAAATTAATTTGCCGTATTTGTATATTGATTGAAATAAAGTTTTTGAAAAAAAATACAAGTATAACTTATTAAAATCTGACAATACTTTGTGATCAGTATATAACCATTAACCATACATTAACCATATATTAAAAGGCAAAAGTAAAAGTATAAAAAATTGAACACTTTGATTATACATATATTCATCAGCTATTTGATTTTAGGAAGCTCCCTGGAATATCTTCTTAATATTTAATTAATATACATGTATCAACTGAACATGAGCTTTCGTTTAATAATAAAGTAAAACTCATGAAAATTTGAATGATTCGAGAACCACCTCCTTTGGCCCACCCTGTGTGACCCACCTGTCCCTTCCTACCCCTCCCCCACAAATCTTAACGGTTGGCAACGCATTTGCAAGTCGTTCGTTGTTGCGAATGTCAATAGGCAGCGGTGATCGCTTACCACCAGGTGAGCTGCTTGCCCGTTTGTCACTTACTCCTCATAAAAAAAATCGTATCTCCCACCCACCTTAGTCGACCACTGACACCTCATATCCACCAGTGGCTGAATATCGTCTTCTCATTATTTCATTGCCAGCTAGCCTTATTTCGGCTGTATAAGCCCATGTTCACAGCGTTCACTTAAAGAAACCATCCCTAGGGGACGGGCTGAATAAACAGAGAGCAATGTTAAATAAGCTAATATTTAGAACCCAAGGGTGTACGATAATCAATTTGAATTAGTAATTCGAGAAACGTTAAGTGCCAACTTCGTCGGGTGCTTACGATCAAATTCCTAGAGATCGTATTGCGAGCACACTTGTTACTGTGAATATGAAGCGTGGTGTCTCTTTGATATTCCCTTTTGATTCGCCCCCTAACTACATAGCCATGGATGTGATATATCGACTTATGGATATCGAAATAGACGATGCATCGTCTTTGAATCCTTGGTAGCAATTATTACCAATGATAAAAAGTTGCCTTCACGTATTAACTCTTTTCAACCCGTTTAGCGATTTTGGTTCAATTAGTGCAGTGTTTCCGCATTGTTTTATGTTATATGTTGTTTTATGTTGTATTTGCAGCTGATTTTATGTTTATCTCGTTTCTACACCAGGCAGACAAAAACAGACGCTACTTGCTTAAATGTTTGTCACAACTCCATAAATATTTTATTTGTCCGTGAAAAGAGGTGAAATCTGATAATGAACATGATTATAAAAGTATGATAGTAAAGTTGTAGGATTCTTTTTCAGTGCATTTGGGACAGGTCCACTGTTAGTTGTTCTATCGCTAAACAGTAGTGAGTCAGCTCTGTATTCCGTTAAAGGGTCCCGTAAAAGGGTTATATTGGCAGTGTAATTACTGTACAGGAGATAGACCAAATCATATATATCTTATTTGACTTGCCTGTTGGTGTAGTGGTTAGTGCTCCTAACTGCAAAGCCAAAGGTCGTGGATTCGATTCCCACTCAGAACTAATAATTTTTGTGATGAGCAGAGGTATTTTTTCCGTGTCTGGGTGTTAATTATCTATATAAGTATGTATTTAAAACTATTTAAGTATTTATATCTGTTATCTGCTTACCATAGTACAGGCTCTGGCTTATTTGGGATTAGATAGCAATGTGTGCGAAGTTCCATGATATTTATTTATTTATATCTATGGGTGACCCGCACTGTGTAGAGCCAACATCGTAATGTATCACACATTGTTTTTTTAGACAAGTATGTTTGCTCACTATCAGGTACACGTCCCTATCACTTTACATTCGAAAAAAAAATTATATACACTTCATTATTCCATCATCACCTTTTGTTTTTTTTTTCATCAACAACACATATTGTCACAGATTACAGCCATCATAAACACGCATTACAGGCATTAAATTATACGCTATTCTAAGAAACGTCGATTGCAACGGCAAAAACATCACCTCATGTTATTGTGCAATAAATAAAGATCCGATATTGAGTCGATGTTGTGACGCGTTTGGGGCAAATGAAAGTTTTACGATTCTCACCTTCGAGGGATTCCCAATGATCGCGGGCGTCGTAAATCATGATCAGCAGTTTATCATTATCACAATATAACACAATAAAACGTTGTTATGAGGTGGGCGTCGTTTATTATGGGCTATCTGACGGTTAATGAAAAAGTAGATAATCTATGGAACGGTGGCTTTTTGA
The DNA here is from genome assembly GCA_018247955.1 of Eurytides marcellus marcellus. Taxonomy (NCBI): domain Eukaryota; kingdom Metazoa; phylum Arthropoda; class Insecta; order Lepidoptera; family Papilionidae; genus Eurytides; species Eurytides marcellus. The sequence goes on along the minus strand of DWHQ01001661.1, from coordinate 3,760 downwards.
TATTGCCTGCTTGGCTGACGATCGCTTTACAGCCTTATTGAAATGCCCCGAGTATAATATCGAGTGAAGTAGATAATTGACGTTTCATGTCAATTTTTTTTTGTATTCTAGGACACTTTTTTTAAAGTCTGCCTATAAAGCATGGATGCACAGACCACCGGTCGAATACTGGTGGCCCGCCGACAGCAAAAATTATACTCTCGTACATTCGAAAAATATTGAAATCTATCCCTTTAATTACCTATCTACCCATTATTGTCTTTAATTACCTATACTTCTGGCGGCAGGCCCACCATCAGTTCATGATTTGCCCGAGTGGCCCCTGGTCTTAATAAGTCTGTGCAACCATGCTATAAAGGGACCACTCTACCTGGTAGGTTATGGCGCTAAGCAAAAATATTTAACTTAAAGCTAAAATATCTCTGTGTGTCGAACACGGCGCAGAGCCTTGCAGCTTTGTTGGTATCGATTAATGTGTCACAGGCCATTAAGCATATGACTTATCCGTCTCATCACTTAGTCTCACAAAAAATGTTTAGTAAGAGTATTTAGTACGTTAATCTCTAACGGAGTATTTTGCTTGAGGGGACAACGCCCGAAAAACCTGTTTAAAACCTTATCACGTATATATTTGTTAACATGTGATTTGATATCTTTAGACCTGGTGTATGTATTCTTTTATGTCTTATGAACTAAAATCAATGATCATTTTGAAAATGATTTCATACGTTTAGTTACAACATGAAAAGATTCATACATACTTATTGTAAAAACAGGCACGGCTATACGGAGAATGTAATGCATCGGTTCCATCTCTGGTGCAATCTGCGAGAGCTGTACCACTTAGAAAAAAAAAGTAAAGATAAAAGTCATAAGTTCAGGGTTATCATGATCCCCAGCGCCTGTATTATCTCTGATGTCTTGTTTATCGTTTTTTATAAATTCCTTTTATAATAATTTAAAAAAAATGGAAGCAAGCACATGATTTACCTAGGGATTGAAGCTGTTACACATTGGTATGTACAATTGAATCTACCAATTTGTTTCAATTTTGCTTATGGTAAGCGAGACATAGTAGCACAATGTCACATAGCATTTTAAACTGCTTAAGATCATAAATATTTGGCTCCGCGTAACTATAATATATACTAAATACCTGTAAGCGGACTTACAGGTATTTGATAGTCTATCACTGGCCATTTACGCTGGCAATATTACCTTTCAAACTAGAACATAGTATTTGCATTCTAGTGGAAATACACCAGGAGAACTCTGCAATAGAGTCCTAACACTGCCAAATTTAATACCATTGCAACAAATATACGGCAAAGAAATAAATATTTCTTGCTTTGCAACGGTCTATTTTAAGACCATTAATTTATAAACGCTCAATTCTCCACGTAATCACTTAACAGTAATTATACAATTCACGAAGTAATTCCAACGATAGTTCCACATTGTCCCACGAATGCACCCCGGCCTTTATTCAGGGGCCCTCAATTAAGAGTTAATTGTCAACAATGCTCTCACAACGGAGACGACTCTCCGCCATTTTGCGAAAGAAGGTTTATTCGGGCAATTAGTGTCTTTATATACATAATTTGCGATGCAAAATTGCACTGGTATCGCTGCGCTATCACCACTTACGTGCATTAATGGATGCTGCATCATAAAGAACGGTCCCATGGGTGGAATTAATTCCATACTGTTGCAAAATCGTGAACGATAATTTTGAATCGTCATTATGAAATTGCGACCTTCTACGGCCACTGAGGTATAGGTCATTAGTCGAAATATGTTTTGTATTTCGAACGTGATGCATTATTGCTTCGGAGTGAGGAATATTATTACTTGTGTACTTCGTCATAAAACCATATGGCATTATACACATAGCGGTATGTGTATGGAACAATTGAAGAAATAACTGGGCAGGTATAAAGCATGTCTTCTTTGAACTTGCCCAAAGTTATTTCAGCAACTGTGTTCGCCCCTATTAAACCCAACTTTATATAGAGAAACCTTTTTAAGACTTTCTTTATCATCATTATCAAAAGATTTTTATGATATAAATCTGTTTTCTGCTTTTTTAATTTTGAACTTTCTTTATAATTTTAATACTGTTTTTTTTTTTAATAGTTTGCAAGATCTTTTGCAATGACGCACCGTCATAACTGGGAAAAAAATTGTCTCCTGTGACACAGGTTATCCTAGTTTACGTGTCAGGGTCCATATAAATTGTAATCTAATTAATTAGTCAAATATTATTACATAAATTTTTATCCAGACTCATAATACTGCTATGCTCGAGCATATGTTAAATCAGTACTTAAAATTGATTATAACAATATTGTATATAAAAGTTATAAAATAATAAATATTCTCATATATGTATAAGAGTAATAATAACGTCATCCTGACCGATTCAGGCCATGGCGGCTGATCTACAAGAGATCAGGATATATAGTGCACAAGCGTTTGTACAGATATAGGTGCACTAACTCTTCCTTTACTCTCATACCCCGATCCGTCCCGGATAACCGACACGACCGGAGAGTGATCAGGCGCAGAGGCGGTTACATTAAATCGACCTCTTAATGACGATTCCTCCAAGCCACTACTAGATGGCGTCGACTAAAGCCAGGACCGACTTTTACATGCCCATCCGACGCATGGATCATCTTACTTTTATCCTTTCATCAGGCAATAGGGTGATCAGCCCGTAATACCCTAACCTAAGAAACAGTAACACAAAGTCATTGCACTGTACGGGAAACAAACCCACGACCTCCGATTTAAAAAGCGCGGGCCTAAACCACTCGGCCACGGAGGCAGTGATATAAAAGTATATAAAATTTAAAGCGAAAGCCCAGACACTGAGCTATCATTGTTTATTTAATTAAGAAAAAAACAAGGAATATTCAATCGATGCCTATTTTACAAATGCCTATACATCTAGGTTCCGAAGACACAAATAAGTCTTAAGTATAATGTGGTATAATGTTTGCGCTTATTCTACTTCATCCGGACGTCGAACCCGTGGAAATATTCAGTTTCCACAAGTTAGACAGACCACACATGGACATACTAGAATAATACAGTAATTAACGTCATTATGAATATATAGCAACGTAAATGTGCGTAGCTTCCTTCTTTTCCTTTTTCTTATTATTTTAGGAAACAAAACTGTGAAATAACTTTATCTTGTATTGTGAGGAAGGACAAAAGTAAAACAGCACCTCAATCCCTAATTATTGCAATCCTCGAAACATCTCAGGTAATGGAGATCTTATCGTACAATTATCAGAATGATCGGGCACTTTATAATTCGACTTTATCCCGATAAGGCTTTCCGCTTCGTTATTTTGCAGTTTATATTGCTCTGCGTATATATAACCATCTGAGAGGATATTCCCATTTAAAATCGTTAAATTTTAATGATTTCAAATGTAAGTCAGAGTCATCTGACTATTATAATTACATCTACAGTTTTAAAAGCCTTAAAGAATTATATTTTTAGTTTTTAGAGATTTTAGTTTCATTTTTAGAGCAGATTTATAAAATTTCAATCCGTATAAAGTATAAAAGAAAACAGAAATTCCCTGAGAAAAATAAAATTATTAAAAAAAGTTATTTTGTTAATTAATAATTACTTTGTTATGGTTTAGTGTGGAAAAAACGGTTTTATCTTTCAATATTTTATGTACATATATACAATACAATATTTATGTGACATGCTTCGAATTAGGAGCAACATAATACG
>DWHQ01001660.1:0-10470 GCA_018247955.1 Eurytides marcellus marcellus | reverse complement strand
TCCATGGGCGGCGGTGACCGCTTACCATCAGGTGAGCCGCTTGCTCGTTTGTCAGCCTACGCCATAAAAAAAAATTGGAGATAATGATAAATTATCGCAGTTAGAGTTTTTTCGCGTCAAAGAGTCGACGGCCGTCGCGGTCCCTATTCCGAACTTGGAGTTCGCTGCTTGCACTAAGTCCATAGAAATTGTTCTATTGGATATTCTCATACTACTCCTACTGTTGTAAAGTCTTTCCAAAGTATTGAAACCTGTCGAAGTTTCATATACTTCATAGGACTGAAAAAGTCAATATTATTTTATCAAAGTCAGTTCATTATTAATTTTTTAAAGATAATATTAAACTAATTAAAACAAAAAAACAATGTACTACTAAAATATTAGTCCCAGACGTAATCCTCTGAGAATAAATGATCTAATAATAACCGAAGCAGAAAAACAATACACGGATCGAGGTGGCGGAACATATTGCTACTGATTATTTTTATATGGAATTTTCTTCTTAAAGGTGACCACACACTTATCCGAGCCGAACACGCCGATCGAGTCTAACGAAACGAATTTTAGAATTCTGTATATGACATCACATGAAACCTCGCACACTTCCCTGCTTCGAATCTTAGGACGATTCGACGCAAGTGCGAAATGTTCCCCTTAAACAGGTGGCGGGCGAAACGCAAGTGCGAGCACTGTGGGGCTGATGCTCGCCGCTTACCTTGCCGGCGTCGGCGAGGCGGCGCAGCAGCCGCACGTCTCGCTGCGAGGGCGCGAAGAAGGCCCAGCGCACCGGCAGGGCGCAGGGCTGGGCGCCGCGGGCCGCCGCGGCCGCCGTGTCGCTGGCCAGGCGCAGCACGGCCGCGGCCCCCCCTCCCGCCAGCCCCCGCTCGTCCGTCAGCCGCAGCAGTGGTGAGCTGAGCGTCACGTAGCGGCCGAAGCGCCAGCGCCGCGCCCCCGCCTCCTGCCCGCCGAGCCCCGCGCAGTCCAGGATCACCTCGTACCTTCAACGTTCAGTCCTATTAAAATCTACTTACTACGCTAAGCGATTGCGTAATCTAACGAACAGAGACTTTTGAAGTGATGACACGCGGCCAGCTCGCTTCTCGTACACGTTTGAAAGGAAAATAATTTCACCCATATCAAATTCTTATTTAGAGTTTGTTATTTGAAATTAGAGACAATAGATATACAGGCGTATATGCACTCACGGGCCGGCCTCCTCGAGTCGCCGCTCGTAGTCGGCGGCGTGGCGGTCGAAGGCGGCCAGCGCGCCCATCGCCAGCGCCCCTTCGCACTGCTCGCCCGCGCACCCCACCACCACCTGCGCCACCACCGCTTTGTTCAAGGCCTAAGTACCTCGGTCACTTGTCGTAACCGACACGCTTGCCCATAACAGTAAAATATCAGTTCGAAACACTGATGATTGTTTTTTTTTTATAAATATACGAGCTATATCAATACAGAACAAGTCTAAATATATTTTGTTCAAACAGGCAAACATGCACTCATGAGAAAGGCACACTATGCTCAGTTTAATTCGATTATTAGTTTTCGATCCACAGTTTGGCTATGGACAAATGCTGATTGACCATCGTGCGATATTGTAGAAATAAGGAACACTGAGAATTAGGCATGGAAGGAGATGGCAAGGAGGTGGTGAGGATAAATATGCGTAACGACCTGGGCTCCGGAGTAGAGCAGCAGCTGCAGCGCCGCGTGGCCCACGCCGCCCACGCCCAGCAGCAGGACGCGGGGAGCGGCGCGCTGGCGAGGCGGGGGCGGGGGCGGGCAGGGGGGCAGGCCGGCCGTGCGCAGCGCCGCGCACGCCGACAGCGCCGCGTACAGAGCGCCCCCCGCCTCCGCGTCGCCCATCGACGACGGCGCCTCGTCCACCTGCATTCGCCTCCATTACAATCGGCATTACCTCTTAAGAACTCGTATCAGCAAAGAAAAATAATACTGGAATGGGGTACAGGTGAGGCATTAGAATAGCCGTAATAGAAAGCGGATATGACCGTTGTCATGAATTTATTAAATGGTCCAATTTTGTTTCTTTCCGGTACAACGTTACTTATTTTTGTATAACTGAAAAGATTGGTCTCTTACAATTTATAGCACCAAAATGTCGTGCCAAAATTGGTGCGCAATGACTGAGAAAAGTTGTATCAATTTATTAAAGTATGATGCCACTATTTTAATAATATAACATGCGATAAAGACTATGATTTGAATTTAATAATTTATTAAGATAAATTTTATTCAAGCTATAAATTAAAACCGAGCGATAGTACATGCATTCTCATGATACGATTCTTCTAAAATAGCGTTTTAGTTTTTGTTTTTTTATCGAGATTACTACTTCTGGGCAACTTACTTCTACTCATGACAACAAACGATCGGCAAATCGGAAAACAACAAGTCAATAACAGTCGTAAGTATTGCAAAGAAATGGAGGAAGGTGAACGCAGCACGTGCCCAGGAGTCCTTGACGACGACGTAGTGCGCGTGGGCGCCCTGCCAGTGCGGCGGCACCACGCCCCACACTCGGCGGCCGACGCGCGCCCCGCACCCCGCCCCCGCCATCACCACTTCTCCGCAAAAGTCTCGCCCCACCACCAGCGGGAACTCGACGTCCACCCCTTCTATGGAGCGCAGCGTGTTCAGTATTCGGGCGCCGTATCCGCCTGCAAAAAAAATACGCTCGATCAGGGAACCGATCACTTCATGGAACAGTTTGAATGACTAAATTCTAATAACCACGAAATAAAGAAAAGGCAAAATAAGTTGATAGCGACAAATCAATTAGAGTAGATTCTTACTGCTAACAAGAAACATTAACTGCACTAAGGAATAATTCCACCGAGACGCAAGGGTTTCCAAACAACAAATAATGGTAAAGCCACGCAGTAGCTCCCGCTGCTGCTGAATGGCCCTGCTCGAATCGAGTAAGTGTTTGAGCTTCCGCGTTTCATTCGATGAGCGAGGTGGCTGGACCCCTACCCAAAAATTGCCGATTTAAAGGCTGGCTGTTAAACGCATTTGCAAGACCTTTGATCTTGCGAATGTCCATGGGCAGCGGTGATCGCTTATCGTGAGGTAAGCCGCTTGATCAGTGCCTCACTCCGCTCCACGAAAAAAGAAAAACATGAAATCCACGACACATCATACACCCAGACTAGGAACATAAACTCTCTTTAGATAACACACATTTTTGGCACCTGTGCAATAGTTATTCGCGAGGTGACCATGTAATTTACCACAAGCTACCTAAATTCCTTTAACTAATCACAAGAAACACTGAATAGTCGTGGCGATAAAAATCTGATATAATTAGTTAATGACCATAAAATCCAAATATAAATGGATATATTGTTGATGACATTTTTCCGAATTTCACACGCCATAAAACTTCGCAAGATTATTATTATCTACACTGTTGAATGCTCTGAAGAAATAACAAAACACCGATTCAATCGTAACAAACCACCCAAGCTTGTGTGACAGAAGACATACATTTTACACCCGTACTTGTTATTGACTACTTGATTTGTTCAAAAATTTGCTTAGCGTTGCAGTACGTTAGTCAAATATACGAGTAAATGTCCAGTAATTTCTCTACACATATTTTCCTTTAAGCTGGAACACAAAAATTATTGCACATTACTATATTTTCTTTACCGATGTAAAAATTATTTTGGCATGAAGCATTATTCCACTAATTTATAACATTAATAGGACGAATTGCAAATCTATTTTAACAATTTTATATTTAATTATAATGTAAGTAAAAGTAAAGGTTTTGAAGGAAATGGTAGGTTTATCTTTACCCAGTATATTTAAACATTTTAAAAAATGTGGGTCATGCAACAACTAGGAATATACAGCCTTAAAATTAAGGCTTATAAATTATAGTTTTCATTAGATTGCTTCCGTGGCCTAGTGGCGAATCTCGCGGAAGGCAATGACTTTGTGTTGTTGTTTCTTATTTAGATTAGGGCATTATGGGCTGATCAACCCGATTGCCAGATAAGTAAGATGATCATGCATGTAAAAAGTCGGTCCCGGCTTCTTATCAATGCCATCTAGCGGGGGCTTGGAGAAGTCGTTATTAAGTGGCCGGTTAAATGTCTCGCCTCGTCCGCGTCTGAGCCTGATTTCTCTCCGGCCGTATCGGTTAACCATCCATCGGGCTTTGAGAGTAAAGGAAGAGTGAGTGCACCAGTGTGAGTCTGCGCAAACGCTTGTGCACTATAATATATCCTCCACACTTGGCTGATCTCTTGTGGATCGGCCGTCGTGCCTGAATCGGTCGGGACGACATAATTTATTATTATTATTGTTTATTCTCAATAGAACTGTTAGTTCTAAAAGTTCAGTAGATTGGTTCCGCCGTAATATTATAAATAATTTAATTTTAGGGACATATGATATGTATGTGGGAAATCCCCGCGTTATTTAGGGGAATGCCCGGGTTTAAATCGCTTAATATGAAAATGCGTTATAAGGGTACCGCGTTATAGGGGGGATAACCGTATATTTTATAACATTGATAATTAATGATCGGTACAGATCGGTACAGACCGATCATGGCGACGTCGAGCGGGTTGATGGAGGATGCGTGCACCCGCACGAGCAGCTGATCGGGCGCGCGCAGCGGCGGCACCCGGGCCTCTTCCAGTCGCAGCTCAGACAGCGGCCCGTAGCAGTGCGTGCGCCAGGCGAACATGCGGGCCGCACCTGCCAGCGCCGCTGCCATCTCGCGCTGCATATTTCTTTTCTCCTCTCAAATAACAACTTCAAGAAAACAAATTAAGTAAATTAGAATGCTATATGTATCTTAATATAGTATTCAAGAGTTTCTGGTAGTTCATCATGTATGGAATGAGTTCATTAGGATAGCTATAATATTGCATCATTGAACACTGTAACAGTATTTTAAAAAATAAACTGTTGAGTTTGTGGCCAGCACATATCAACTGCATTCTGAGCCGGTGGTAACCTTATAATCTAAAATTTAAAAATTATTAATGAAAATTGCTTGTTGCCTGTTTGAAATAAACTTTGATTTAATTTTTGTGTATATATTTATTAATGTTCGGTATAAAGCATTAAGGTTTTTTACTAAGCATATTTAAAAATCAGTTAATATAGGTTATTAATGTGATGTCTCTCTGTCCCATACTTGAAAAATTGTTGTTTATTATAGTTGGTATTAATCTATAAAAAAGAAAATTCTTTTAAAATAGAATTTGAATTGTGAAAAAAAATGAAAAGTAAAAATATTTGTGTAAATTAAATAATGCCTTTATAAAACCTACATGATTATTATGAAAAAAAAAAATATATTTTCTTATTGATTAATAATAATCCTTACTTATATATTTTATACAATTACCTGGCCAATGCTTGATCACTATCTATCTGACGAAAAGTGCTCTAATAATAATGAATGACAATAGTCCGCTAGTAAAGTAAAAGCCTGTTATAAATTATGTTATATATTTCTTACAATATGCTTTTCAAAAATTATTTTATTTCAATCTGGTTGGCCAAAGTTAACGGTTCTCAAAAAATTGGTATAAATAATAAGGAACTTATTATTTATCCACACTCTAACAGATAAATCCACAATTCATATTATGGCTATCAATGTATGGTTAATCAATTACATATGTTGTGCAATCATTGATAAAATGATTCACAAATTTCTAATCTACATTCATTTACCTAAAGGCACTTTGAAATACTAAGGTAGTACTCCTTTGCAAAGTCCGCCAGGGGTGGCACCACTGCCTTGCCAGTTACTCTACCACCATGCCGTAATGTGTAAGCATTACTGTTACAATTTGAACGGCAATCTTGTCAGCCCAATTACTGGGCTTAGAGATATAACATCTTAAATGTTGTTATGGGCAGAGATATCGCTTACCATCAGAAACAAAACATTTATCCCGTCGCTTTATCTTTTTAAAGAGCAAGAAAATTTTGTAAAAAATTTATATTAACTTTTAAAAAAAATCTAGCGTTGTGTTTTTCTTCTTCTTTAGGTTATAAAACTTATTTAGATTTCTTTTACATTTAACAACTGAATAAGAGTTTAATGAAAGGCTATACTACGAAATTACGAAAAGAAGTAATAATAATAAACTAAAAATTTGATAATCTTTTTATAACTGCTACCTAAAAGCTTTATATACTACAGTACAAACCGGTTATGAAGTATTATTTTGACAGTTAACAGAACTATCAGCTGTTGTTTTAACTTTGACATTATTTTCCTCGGAGCAAGGCTCCGAACTGAAATTTTAGTTGCAGAAGTCACGATAAGTGCATTAGCTTGACGTTTCTAACTTACGCGACTCGCAATGTACTAAAAAGAGATAAAGATATCCCAACCCGCGTATCTTGAAGCGCAAAACAGTAACAGAATCCGTATTATTTCAATTTGATGACCAGTTTGGTCATCAAAAAATCTTCCATAATTTCGGAATAATGTCTGAAGAGTAAAGGTACCGAAAAAGACGCATTAGAATCGGTACCATGTCCGTTTAGTATTCATCCATGCACATTTTCGTCACAGCCCACTCAACTTATCGATGTCTTGGGTGAAAAGTGATTTTCACACTGTACTTTTTACAAAGCAAAAAGGGTACTCAAGATATCGGATTTCTCTTTTGCTGTGTGGGTCAGAGTGACCTCCCTTGTACAAATATACTTGTACAGTATAGATGGCACGTACAGAAATCCCCTGTACGGATTTCTGCACGAAGAAGCGTCGTTCTAGCCTCCGTCTGTGTCTCCTCCAGTCTGTACGCCAGAGTCGTCGTCGAAGCATCGTTCTTTAGAAATGTCTGGTCTCAGAAAGCACGAGTTTCTAAAGAACGATGAACTCTCTCTCGCCAATTCTGCCAATCTGCTCTGACTTGCTGAGGCAAAGTTGTATATGTTTATGTAAATACTTATTTTGGTTCCCAAAACGTCGCTGTAACTATCCAGGCCCAATAAACCAGGGCCAGGATTTTTCTTTGATGGGATTCCGAGAAGACGTAGTAGAGAGCTCCGGGCTCAGAAGCTCTACATCAAAGATAAATTCGGCAACGGCATTGGGATTATCCAATGAGAGGAAAATCTACCCACTGGGACAATTTCGGTATCACCGCAAAAAAATTATATATTATACACTTTTTACTCTCGTTTTAGAAAAAAGGAACCTAACCTATCTTGGTAACAAAAATGCATCTATATCATATTAAAGGTTGTACGCAATGTCAGCGTGAACGTGTAAGAAAAAGATAATGTTGATTGAGGCTTTAATTAGTTCAATTACGATGGTAGTCGTATCAATAGCGCCAAAACGACATTAGTAATATGTAACAAAAAGAATTGAAAGATTCATACATTGCGTTCGAAAAACAATCGCGATAGCGATAACTAATTAGCTAGTTTCTCTGATAGTTGGAAAATGAGATAATGGCTATTATACTAATAGAAAGTTACAATAGTTAAGCAATGTCTTCTATTTAATCTTAATTCAAATGAGCTACGCTATACTGAACGTGGTCCGTTTTAAACCGTTACCAGTAGACACATTCAGATAAAAAGAAACATTACATACCTAGTTATGGATACCAATCGCACTTCGGCATTAGATTAAATAATTATGTATTTAAAAGTACATATTAATTATATAAATATGTGTAAGGTATATAAATAGTTCATATTAGGTCTACATATGTATAATCAGACCCAGGGCGACGTTTCAAACTTATCTATTGTTACTTGCGAGCTCAGCGGTACGAGCCCACCAAATGAGCGAAGTCGCCTATGTAAGGTGCAATACGCCAATTATTAATAAAGTAGCCTCCTAATCGGCAATACGTATTTTTTTATTTGATGTTCCTCCTAACTTGTTATTCTCCAGCGTTCGCAGTGTATATCGGAACACGGCCTCAATACTTTGACAGTGACAATTGTGGTGTGATTTGAATTATTATAGTTATCTCAATTCAACTTTATTATTTTGGTTACGTATTACTATTTTCATTCTTTTAATTTATATCTGATAAATAATAAAAGCATAAAGAAACAACCTGAATAAAAATTATGTTCACTTTCATATAAGATTTCATAAAATGTGTTAAAATTTTCTTGTTACTACCATGGGCATTTATACCGAACTGTATGGCAATTTATCACGATGCTCGAAATTCTTCATAAAAACCTCCAATTTAAATAAAAGTCTTGTGAAATGGAGTGATATTATTTCATGTAGTGGTACAAGAAGCTTTTGTACTAAGGTATTTATTTATAAATTTTCATCTTGTTAGAACTTTAAGCCGCTCAAATTTATGCCGCATGATTTAACAGGATGAGAAGACAGATTCCAACAAAGTTGCTGAGTGGCCGCGGCGAATAGTCTCAGGTCTTCAACCGACAGGCGAGCTTCACGTAGGCAATTATTTTGGCGCTCTTCGACGTTGCGTGCGTCTACAAGATCAAGGCGATGATGTGATGCTGTTTATTGCAGATTTGCATTCATTTACTAGCCGTCAGGTTCTCCTTTTATATTTTGTACTTTTATTATAAAACACATTAATTACTTCTTATAATCCTTTTTTTATGTTGTCATATGGAAAAAAAATTTAAAACAATATTGATTAGGAATGATACATCAATGTTTTAAGTATTTCAAAGGTAGCACCCATATAGTTTAATTGTTGTCTTAAGATTTCGATTATAAAGAGATAATAGTTTTCTTCACTTTCTTTAAATAGAATAATAATATGAGCAAGCCATGTGCCTGATAGTTTGACACACTTGTACTTAATAACACAATGTCTCGCAGTATTTTGAACTGGACAAGTTCAAAGTTTCTTGATCCTGTGATGCTCTCATCATGAAGGCCTCGGCTACATTGCCTTGTGAACGGAATCATAGAAGCGATTATAACATCAAGTGGATTTTACAGAGTCTTACCACCTAAAAGTTTTACTCCTTAAAACATGCACAATAAATGTATAGATTATTCACAGGCAAATGTGTAGTGTTCTACAGGTATATGTCTTTTGTCTCCTGGCTATAGTATAGGCAAAATATAAGAAGCTATTTCCTAAAACCTGTCATTATTTGATTAAACTGCACCAAAATATCAAAATTAATAAGTATAAATTACTTAATGTAACCATCTTTTCCTTCCACCATTGCTCCCAAAATGGTTCATATCAATCACCAGATTTGATTGATATGAGCCATTTTGGGAGCAATTTTTTTTATAATTTTATAACATAAACAAATAGCCCCTTCAAACAGCAAAATTAATTTTTATCATGTCATATTATTGTGATTAGGATTCGCAGCAACTGCAGGAGCGTACACTTGATCTCACTGCCCTGGCACTGGCTGCAGGGCTTGACCCTGAGCGTAGTGTGCTGTTCCTGCAGTCTGCAGTAGCACGTCATTCAGAGCTCTGCTGGCTTTTGGCCTGCCTTGCAACACATGCACGTCTCGCACATCTTCCACAGTATAAAGAGAAATCAGCTACTATGAAGGAGGTACCCATTGGTCTGCTACTGTACCCTGTTCTCCAGGTTTGTATAATCAAAAATTTTTTTTATCAACTTTCATAGTTTTGAATCAAAATATTCTTTACAATCCGATATTTGTTTATTTCCAATTAAAGCATCATTATGCTGTAAACCTCAGGCTGCCGATATCCTGGTGTACCAGGGAACACACGTGCCCGTAGGAGCTGATCAGGTGCAACACCTGCAAGTAGCCGCACAACTGGTGAAGACTTTTCGACACCGCTATGGACCTGCTTTCCCAACCCCAAAACCTCTACTTCCTGGTAATCATATATTTTTATAGCAATAGCTATGTTTCCAAGAGTGAAAAATAGCTAGATATAGAAAATTTTAAGTTTACATGAATATGAAAATCACTAGTTACCTTACTTCACAATATCATACTGTTTACACTAATCAGATTATACCATTAAAACAGACATGAGATGTCCTAGCACAGGGGAAGGAACCTGCGGCCCTCGGGCCGCATACAGCCCGCTTAGGGTTTTTTTATATTACATATAATTTCCTGCTAATATATTAACTTTTACCAAATATGTATGAAACATTAATTTAGTATAATTGTGTATTTATCAATATATAAAAACTATTTTATCTAATTTTATATAGTCTTGTATATGATTTTAATGTACTTATTTTTTTTTTTTTTATGGAATAGAATGACAAACGAGCAAGCGACTCACCTGATGGTAAGTGACAACCGCTGCCCATGGACATTTTCAACATTACAGAACTTGCAAATGCGTTGCCAGTCTTTAAGGAGGAGAATTTTTGGAAAGGGAGGAGAGGAAGAGTGGAAGGAAGGGGAGGGGAAGAAGAGAGGGAAGAGGAAGGGGGTGGGCCACCAGCCACCTCACTCACCGGACGAAACATGGAAGCAAAAACACTT
>DWHQ01001659.1:0-10471 GCA_018247955.1 Eurytides marcellus marcellus | reverse complement strand
AACGCCCAGATCCGGAACAATCATCTGTAGTTCGTACAAATATTTGTCCCGGGTGGGAATCGAACCCACGACCTGTGGCGCTGAAGCCAATAGCTTAGAAACTGCGCCAAACGGGTCATCAAATTTTAACTGCAGTTTACTTCCCTGCTGCTTCTACTGTTCGGTAAATGAGTCAGCTGACCTAGAGCGGCCATATAGAAGAAGTAAAAGAGAAACATCATATCGTGTACACTGGTACTGGTAAGTAGAATTACTTAATGGGACAAGATAACTGGCGCCCTACGTCTTAGAATTGGCAACCCAACTGGGGCCTAGGAAACGGTAATTACAGTTTCACCTGACGGTGGCAATTATCAACCATCACACGGCACACCATTATTCCCTCGATAAAAAGTCAGTCCATCTCTACGCAACTGGCATCTAACGCGGGAAGGCGGACTTAATTAAACGATAATTTACCCCATAGTGGAATCCTAAATGGCGCTGATGGCGCGTGTAAGTGGAAAACGCGAGAAAAAGGGCGGGCAGATCAAAAATGCCGCGCGAACACTCAATTAGCCTCGCCCGCCTCTGTCCGACGATCTTGGATGGCGGGAGATGAGTGGGGAAAAAATACGGATGCCGCACGACATACGTGTCGGACGCGTCCCGTGACCCGGTCACGGTACGGAACCGACGCGACACGGCCCACTGGTACACTGAGCGAGTTAATAGCGAACTCTAGACTAGTAGAACACTCTATACTAAGAGTAGAACGACGTACATTTAATTAACCGTTTGGTTTGTCAAGAGATAATTTTGAATTTTAGAATTATATTTTAATATGCATATTATCTAGGAAATTTTTAAACCATATACTTATCCTATTTAAGAACAAAACATAACATCTAAATTTGGGAACATTTAAATGAATTCCTGTAAAATACAAAGTAATCTTCCAGGTTTCACGTTGAAATATCGAGCTATAATTTTGCATTAGCATCGAATCCAATCAGCATAAACAAAGATATGTTTTTCTGCAATAAAACAATAGGTGAAGGCTTTAAGCACCGATCACAAATCAGACACTTGACATATTTGCGAGCACCGCTTAGAATAATTCTTATAGCCACTTAATGTCGGTCTGGAATAAATTTACCCTTTGTTTAGGGCTTCTTTAATAAGCAACGTTAATTGTGTGTATGATTTAAAGACAAATGTCATATAGGCATTCTTTAAAAATCAGGACTTTTGGATTGAAAATTACTACAAACTCGTGAAAAAACAATAATAGATCTTTAAATTCCTATAATTTTTAAATTCTACATTACATTCAATTACTAAAAATTTAAGACGTTACTATTTACGTTACGTTAAGGACTCCATTAAGTGTATATGGTCGTTTTATTAAGGGAATTATAGAAAACAATTTATTAAAATCATTAATATAATAAATAAAAATTTCAAGATCATTGACATGCGGAAGATTCAAAGGCTCAGCCGCAAGGCGCACCACATCAATCTAGATAAATAGATAAAGTCCCCATCATCCTCAGCGCGGTAGTTCAAGAGAGTAAACAATGCACAAAGGAAGGGCCGACAGCTTATCAGCCGGTATATCTCGTTACAAGAGCGTTTATCAAATGACAAACAAGATTGATACAGGAAAACAAAGATGTATAAATTTAGGTAACATAAAGAATAAGAGAGTTACAGCCATGCATTTAACTTAACGACATTCATTTTAACGGAAGATTTTCGGGACAATTTGATTTAATTCACTATCATGACACCCAGATATGAATTTATCGCTCAACTGCTCCTCACTTCATCCAAAACCAAACCTATGACACCATTCTGATCTACGTCCGTCAATTTCTTGGAACTCATTGCATGTCGTGTCCTCACTCCACGCCGAGGCAATTCGGTAATCTTCCTTCCCCAAGGAACAGATATATTTATCCAATAATCTTTATTTCTCAGCTCCACCCCAGTTAAGTCATAAACAGAATTTTAGCGCAAAACTTTAACAATAGACACCAGTGTCAATATGAAACGTCCAACATCGTCAGCTCTGTGTAACAAAGTTATTAAGTCGACAAACAATTGCATAGCGGCCATTACGGGTGCCATTTAGTCGACGAGATGTGAAATATAACGTATCATAATCGCAAGCTGCGTAATCGCTTTGGTGTATCCCAGTCTCACGTTCCAAATGTTACGAAAAAAAAAAACGCTCCCATAGCATTACGAGGATGACTGCGTCCGTCACAAAACAACAATGGCATGCGACATTGACAGACGTAAGAATTAAGCCGGCGAGCCGGTCGAAAAAAAAAACACCTTTTTGTCCGCGCACACAATGGCTCCAGAAGCTTACGCGTACCATTGACAAAATTACTCGCGGATTGTGAAGGTCGAACGCATACAATAGGCGAGCTTTGGCGGGGTCCCCAGGTACACGGTGTTACCATAGACATTCCCGGAGTAGTAACTCAACGTTCGAGTAAACTCAGAACATTATAATTCCGAGCAAAAACGACATTTATTATTAAATTAAAATGTCTATTTCTAACTAATCTTACAGATAGACGTTATTTTTGGGAAAAATTCAACAGCCTTTTGTTGGAAGCTTGATAACTAATAAGACGGTAAAGAACATTTCTCTAAAACTATCATTGTAACGAGCAGTACTTTACGGTTATATTAATTTACGCATAAATTAATAATCATTCCATCTTACTCGTATCTACTTCTCTAATCTTCAAGCTCTTCATTTTCACCGCTAGATCCTCCTTCCTTCTCCACTCTATTCCCATCTTATCGGATTGTCTCACCCAAAGTTTTTCCATACACGAAAACCAATAACAAACGGTTTAGCATCAATACCTAAAGGCATAAGGTACTTAACAGTAAACAATCGGATGATATAGTCATTTTCAAACGTCCAGTTTTATACGAACTAAATGGTCACCCTATCGCCAAATGACAACGATAATAATGGATCGAGTAGACGTGTGAATGACATAAAGAGCGCGCTCGGGGCGTCGCCGCGGTTGGCGCTTACGCGTGGGCGTCGACTATTGTCTTGCAAAGTGCATACCACTAGACACGGCACTTGCTTTTTTTGTACAGCGACACAAAATCCGGATCGCGAGGCACAGATCCACCGAGATATACGTAATGTTTAAGTCGGACGCAAAAAATCGCCACGATCTTTATAACCGTCCTGTTTTAATGAAGTTGTTTTATCACAAATAAAAATGTCTCATCTGTATAGACTTTAAATATGCATCTTTTTCGAAATCGTTTTTACAAAGGATTCGCACTCGAACCGCGCTGGCAATGCGTTGAAAATTAAAATGTTATTTTTCAAACAATAACGTGATAAAATCAACTACGTTCTTCCTGAATAAGTTTTCAGAATCAAAATAATACATACGGCACACTATATTCGATAAAGAGCTTATCTCAATCTACGGCTGAATATTGACATTTTCGATTTCCGAGGTTTAGTGGTTAGGTAGCACCGTTCAACGTTCGCGGTGAATGTAAGGTCAGGATCCTGAATGAAATGTCAATTCGTTTGTTTCATAGGTCCGTGCAGGTCTTACACTAGAAGCGATGCTATTTTCTTCATAGAGCGCGTCTCTATGAAGAAAATAGCAAAACTGCAATTGACTAACATATCAGATATATACGTACAATATTAAAAGTGGTATCGTTTGTTGCTCTAGAATGTTCCTACGTTTGCCAACGTCCCAATTGTGAGATTTATGTCGTTCTCCTTGTCTGTCAGTGACGAAAATAACGTAGGCCTCAAATGTCAATTTTCGGCATAAATAAAAGTCGAGTCAAGGTTTCATGATAGATTCGATTCTTAAAAGATTGACGTTCGGCTGACGGTTAAAATATATAAATCTTTTTCATTGGTCTCATGCAAACTAATTATATATTTTAGTCGATGGTAATAAAAATATCTAAATACTCATTTGGGTAAATTATTATCGTATTATACCGTGTTGAATAGGTCAGGAAATTGTAAAGCATATAAAAAGTTTTTATCGCCTCTACTACGTTTTTAACTAACGACGGTCACGACTCAAACTCCTTTATAAAGTGCTCAATACGAAGGTGTCACTTCCCGGAAATGGCACTCTGTTGCGGCTTCGGGCCGAACAAGTCAGGCCCAAAAATAGTGTTATGAAAATTTCCATTTGTTTACTTGTTCCGACATTTAGTTTGGCCTCAACAGGGGACATTAAAATGGGTTCAAAGAACTCTTCATCGATATTGAATTACGTGCAAACATACGTCATACGACTACCAGATTATTGCAACGGAAATTAATGCTAAATTCACGTCAAGAATGTTAAATTCTCCTCCTCCTTCTTTGTTAGAGATCGACTTTTTTGAACATAAGCCTATCGCGGTTTCCCATCAATTCGCCAATTCCAAAAAACGTTCATGACGTTACGTCACCGAATCATAATTAAAGAGAGATATAACTTTAATATAAATCATAAGTAGATATATAATACCTCAACCTTTTCAGGTTATGCTACACGAATGGGAATAGAAGAGGGAACTTTTCCAACGACATTGGAACGGCCGCGAATCTCTCGCACAATAGGTCAACGAGACGATAAAACAAACCGCACACGAACGCCTCGCTGTCGGCAAACGTAACGAATGAGAGTATGTGCTCGAGCCTCGAGCGCAGGCTGATAAGGGCGAGTTTCCTTTTGCTGTTGACCGAGCAAATTCCGCCGCGTGGGGGCCCGCCGTGTTCCGAGTAAACAAACACGGGCGAACGCATCAATCGGGGGCCCCTTTCTTCTCTCGCTTCGACGAACTGCACTTCCCCGAAACTAAACAAACGCCTCTCCTCTCCGCCTCGACGCTTTATTGCGACTAAATGGCCCTTGGCGTTCTCACCGGCAATGTTGAAACGCGCGCCGAGTGAATGAATGTACATCCCAAATGTATAGTAAATCTTAACAGATATATCACAGCCTATTAAACCTACACTCTATAATACAAGCGACGTCTTATCTATCATATTATCGTTCTCAGAGGAGAGATCCTTATGTTAAGCAGCAAGGAGGCAACATATCCGTTTTTAGTTTAGATATAGGTTGTGGGATAGGCGGCTTTTTATCTCAAAATTCACTCAAGCGGTGGTAGAGCCACGCAGCTCCCGCTGCTGAATGGGCCGGCTCGAACACGTACCACGACCTCACAGAAAATCGGCGTAAAGTGGAAATGTTTAGGCTTCCGCGTTTCGTCCGGTGAGTGAGGTGGCCGGTGGCCCATTCCCCAACACCCTTCCTTCCTCAATTTCTGTAATTACAAGTTCTGTAATGTTGCAAATGTCAGCGGTGATCGCTTACCATCAGGTGAGCCGCCTGCTCGTTTGTCAGCCCACTCCATATAAAAAGTCACGGGCAAAGCCTTAAGATAGTAAATCATACCAGACCATGATTTGGCAAAATTAATCCACAATTGATACGTCCGAATAAAAAAAGCTCACGGAGTAGAGTCGAAGCGCTTCGGCAGATAAAGGCCGAAGTGTCCGCATGCGCGTGGGCCGGTCCGCGAGGGCCACCGTCCGGTTGCCCAACGCCCGGGGGCTGTTCGCACTCACACAATTAGACCGTCCGACGCACGCCCACTGTCGACTTGGACGTTTCAATTACGCCGGCACCGAGTGCAATCCAGGTACCGTACGAACCCACGCGCCACCGTGCACCGCGACGTGAAGAGCAACATTCCCATTCGGTTACAGCCGACGATAATTTGTCGCTGATGGAACACAATTTAGTGTCATTTTACCAGATACCGCTTAGTTATTTTTTTAAAAGGTTGTTACAAAAAAAATAACCCTGCTGTTGTAAGGTTATGGGGCGTTTTATTCGGACAAATATAACTAAGACGAACGCCTAAATACAACAAGCTTTTTTGGTGTTGCAAATATAGGTTCCATGCAATCATTCAACACATTACCTTCATGCAAAGTGGCAGAAGGCAGTCCGCTTAGCTATATAATTTAAATTAATATGATATGCTGTAAAAAATACCTTAAGGCTTAGGCTTTCTGGTCAGTTGCGCTATCCATCATTAGACAAAATCTTTGGTAAACGTTCTACATAACGCCACAAGCCAACGAAATGTAACATTCTAGAAGTCGATCAATCTACCATTGTCTTCCAGCGTTCGCAAACCGGAATCCGCCCGTAGTGTAGTGTAGCTATGAATAATTCAATGAATTGTGGTATGAGGTTATATACATAATTTAATCTGGGACATATCCATAACTAGTCCGGCGAATTGTTGCGCAACAATCGACGCGAAATCGTCGAATATCGAGCGGCCGTTGGGGGAAAAGGGTCGACGCCCGTCAAGGTGAAACCCATACGGATCCGAAGAGATCGGCCGCGGAATTAATGTCACGAGCAATGCTGCGAATCTCGTTTAAGACCCGCTGATTACTTCCGAAATCTTTTGTGCGATTTAAGGCCGAGCGGGCAGTGCGAACGTTATTATTGACATACTATCGCATTTCAACAATTTAAGGATTATCTCGACACCGGTAAACTATGCTGTTTTCCCCCGTATGTTTATAACTAAATTATGTACATGTCTTCATATAATTCAAAGGATAATGCTAGTGTTTTATACCTACTCACAACAATCGAACAAAGAACTGTCCAAATAAGACAGGTTTCTTAGCGAGCGAAAAAAATAATGGTCAGTTTCGAAATAATAACTTCGTTTTAAATGTCAGTTGGTGTCTTTCGGATAAACGTCGGGCTTACAATAAAGCTCTTTTAATTAATCTGACACTAACCTTTGCCATGTTGCGAATTATTACCAATTAAATGACGGAGATCGATATCTAGCTTCACGAAACGGCCTTTAACATAATCGCACCAACTCGACAGCGGTGCCGTGAAGAATCAATTGCCCACGAAAACGGGATCATCTAGCACGTAGGACGTTACGCAAGTCGAGTTGAGACGGCGCGGGGTTTGCACAAGGCTTTATCGCGATACAGCGCTGATAAGGCGCTTCTCACGAGAGCCGGGGCGCTTGCGAAACTAGGCCGAAGGTATCGGGGCGCCTCGCCTCGCTCGCCTTATCCGCGGCCAAACAATAACGCAACGCCGCCTTCTAACAGGTGCGCTGATGGATTCGTGACGAAAGCCTAATTGGAGCATTGCTACAGCCCGTATCTTTATCAAATGTTTCACTTTCATACCCTAGAGAGAACGCAAGCCTTTATCGGTCACAAGAATAATACGGACATTTACTCGGAGTGGCTGCAATCTTCACGAAATCTTTGTCGAATGCACGGATGACGGAGTGGTTTACGTGTTAATCTCGTCAGCTGCTACTGTTAGTCGTGTTATGGGTTCGATGCCCGCACTGAACAAAAATTTGTGTGATCTACAATTAGCTGTTCCGAGTCAGGATTTATTTCTATCCACGATTTTATGTTAATGAAAACCCTTACGATATCGGGATGTTATACTGATGAATATGACAGGCTTTTTGAAAAGAAGAGAAGAGGTAGCAAGAAGCCGAGAATGGCACTCGTTATTTTATAAAAGATAGATCTACGAAAAACATGTGTTTTTGATAGATCTGATAGTTGTCATTTGTAGAACACAAGTAAAAAAACATTGAAGAAAATAATTTAATAATGATATCCGAAGACATAATCTCCGGAGCACTAAATAAAATGATCAGCTAACAATTATTTTTATATTTGTATTATTAAAAAAAGAAAAAAATTTTATGCGCCCCTGATCGTCATTTAGAAACTGGTCCATAGTCGTACTTCGAATAATACCACAGATTGTTTGAGAGGCGAATAAAAACGCGGCGCACGTATTTTATTCCCAAGCGAGTCACAGAAATGTACACGGAATTCAAATGGAAAAATGTCGGATAAATGTGGCACTTCGCTATTATCTACTGGCTAAAACTAAACATTTTATTTCAAAAGCTTTTATGGGATAGTGTAGCTTTTATAAATAAGATATCATTTGTATCCTAGGAATCGTTAAATCGATAGTTAATACAAACAATCTTTACCTCAAATTTATATGGCGATGACAGATGTAACTTTTTTTTTGTGATAGAGTAATATTATAACCACTGTTGCTTTTATACTTAAAGCAGGTTTTTCCGAAAAAGTACTAAGGATATTTGACTTTGAATGATTGGTCGGCCACATAGCAGCAATAAATCCCACAAGGGCTATGTCCTAGGTCAGCAGTAATCGCTTAAAATTGGGTAAACCACCTCTGTTGTGAGGGACCATCTCAGAAAAATTATTAATTTTTACCACCGATTTTGATAGCTTAATTAAAAAACATCTTTTTGGTCCCAACCCCCACCCATTTGGAAAGGTAGACAAGCAAATATAAAAAGGAATATCGCATACGGAGTTATAGTTTCTGCGAAATATGTGGACAAATAAAAATACATACATGCATGTAAAGAAAATCACTTTTACATACTCGTATGTTTCGCCGTTTTCTCTAGTGTATCAGACAAGTAATAATCTACAAAAAAAGGTAACTACCTGATCGCGCTACAAAGAGATTTCTTTAAGATACTTCTTTATTAGAGAAAAAAAGAAGAAAAGTTTGTGGCACAAAATATAATGCCATTAAAATAAAAGAAGTTACATTTTGTACTTTAAAGAAATAATAATTTCTCCAGAAAAGGCTTTAAATGTTGCTTTTTTTCGTTTTACAGGTAAATTAATCTTTTGTTAAACGAAAAGATATTCATTGATGATTGTTTAAAAATGGCAACTTTGATTTTAGAGAGAAATCAAACTTAGTCTTTCAGTCTAATTAATGACTGAATTAGTCAATTAACTTGAGTGAAATGAGAATATATTACATATATTTGTTACATTGAGGTTATAAGTAGAAGAACAATAACATCACATTCGACCCGTATGGTCGAACTAATTTTTTTCAAAAGTCTGAGGTAGCTCTGGCCCATGCAAGTTTTGAATGTGATAGGTTGTAGCCGTGTCCTAACGTGTTAATTTGAATGCAAACTAGCGAATCTAGGAGCGCGAGGCTCTCAAGCAGCGTTCAGAGGTGGCGTCGGTTTGCGCAAACCGCGGTGGGTGTGGGGTCCGCATTCGCGAAGACAATAACTTGCGCCAGACCGTTCGCATGACGCAACCGCGGTGGTTCTCCGTTCACGGCTCTGTCTTCGTGACTCCGCTCCAAAGGCGACCGTTTAAATGGTGGCACACGAAGCGGGGCTTGGGCAACCAACTTACTCTGGAGCAATCTCAAACTATTGGGTAGTTGTTATTTCAAATATGAATCGTTTCGAAAAGCAACCAACGAAGTCATTATTCAATTCACATTAGATAAGTATAAGCAATTACCTTGACCAAGTCCTTTAAAATCTGCGACATCATTTTTTATTTAAAATAAAATAAAGTAATACAATTATCTTTCAAATTTCCAATAATTCGCTTCGTTCGATGACATAGTGGTATTTTAAAATTAGCACCATTTTGAAATGGCGTCGGTGTAAATGAGTTGCAACAAGTTGTGACAACCGGGCAGAACTGGCGGCGGTCGCATCTTGCGTATTTGTGTCTCTGTTATCGCCATTTCGTTGAATCGAGTGGGCGGGGCGATAACTCGTGCGCGATACGACATGTTCGCTAAGATGTTTTTAATTCGGATAGTGATTTATCCATTTTAAAGTTGGTCGTTATCGGGCCATAAAATACGGGTCGTTTAAAATTTACATAAACATGTCCACGAAACAATCACGGGAAAAAATACTTCGTAAACAAAATCTAAGTCTTTCAAAAAGTCCGAGTTTGTCGTTATCTAGGCAACATAAATGTGTGCGTGTATACGACCGCGTCAACGTCACGAACCGCTTCAATATCTATACGGGTAAAGTAATATAAATCTCCAAAGCGACATGAAATTCCTCTACTACAAGCATTGGCGTGTCAAAGGAGAATCGATCGGATGGCCACCGTGATAAAATCTCTAAGCGATCGCGCCCCGAACGCCGTGGGAACGTTCTGAGAGCGATATGCGACAATGCTCTTTGTTGGCCTCACTTATGCGCACTTCTCAGTATCGGCCGCGCTGAAACGTTACGTCCACCTTACTGCCGGCATAGCTGTCCCTTCGAGGAATCTTTTGAACCCTTTACCGGCCAAATTAAACGGGGCAAATTGGACTTTACCGTTCAGAGCACAAGACCCGACTACTTTCATGTAGCCCTCCATTATACGAAACCGTTTCGACGATAAATCGGTGACTTTGTTTCTGCGCAGCGAGTTACGCGAAATGGATTACGAAAACAAAATTAAAAAGGCAGTAACGAGAAATATCGCCATTAAATTTGTTGTGAGGGAAAGAAGAAAAAATAAAGGCCGCACGTCGAACGCGAATTCGGGTCAACGCGGCATCTACAACAGTAACCG
>DWHQ01001658.1:0-10472 GCA_018247955.1 Eurytides marcellus marcellus | reverse complement strand
GACTACAAACATTGTCGATGTTCATGTTTATTTTTAGATCTGTCAACGTTATCGTTAAGACTGTTATTATTGTTGTATCATAATTTGTCAAAAACATGGTTTAACTTGTTTTCCAAAGAAGTTATTAAAAATGGGTTGGACAAAAACTGAATTTTGTTTCTTCCGATATTTACTAAATGTTTTTTGATTTTGTTTACAAAATTTGTTGTAAAATATGTTTTGCCCTAGGATTATATCAAACATGTTTCACATTATTAATATTTTATGTGGTAATGCGAACATGGCATGAATGTATTGAACATTGTAAGAAAAGTTTTCAATATGTTTTTTTTTTGTGAATGTTTTGTCAGTGCAAACCCACGGTTATGTCTTATTTTTATTCGATACTCCTTATTATATAGTGAAAATAGATATAAATGATAAATTTTTTGGACTACCTTTTAAGACCGTCACGTTTAAGGACTGAATATTTTTTATATTTCTAGACAAGTACGTGCGCGCGGAATGTCCCTGCCTTAGCGCACGTTATACTGTTGCCTTGCTTGCTTGCTTCGGATTCAGTATAATGTTCGGCATGCGTTGCAACATGAGTATGGCCAAGCTCAAGATGACTGAGAAACATAACGTACGTATTGTTATTAAATAAAGATTTCTTATATTTACGCGAATACTACGCACTGAAAATGCAACAAGTTACGGATTTTTAGCGACGTAAACTATAAATCAGACCGAAATAAGTGATTGAAAGTTTTCTGGGTCGGTTTTCTGTCATTTCAGTCTGTCCCTCTGCCTATGTGATGAGTGTTCGAAACGTATAAGTAAGTTTAAAATCAAAATAAAAGTGCGATGAAATCCGTGTTTTGGTTTTATTTTAACGATATCGTCATTAAAAATGAAAACCCTATAATGATGTTGTTCCCTGTTATTTACGGTTCAAAAAAAGCGACTCAAATGTTTAACACCATAAAAGAAGAATGAGTATTAAAAAAAAAAAAAACAAATGAACCGAATAAGGTAGTATTTCCTTTTAACGTTTGGTGCTTAATAATTCAATGAAATAATTGTCCAATTATTCAAAAATTATTTGTTTGATACTATGTTAAGATTTGGCTTTGTTTAGATGATTAGAGTGTTGCGTAATGTAAGCCGCTAGACATTAGTTAATAGAATAAAGAAAGAACTAAAGATAAGGCATTGTAATAACCTAACGACACGCTCTATTAGGACCGTTTCTTACAGACTTCGGCGGGAGTGCAGGAAGACACTCCGTTCAACTGGACTGTGAACGTGGAATCCTCCATAGATTCCTCGTACTTTGCTGGCTATCTCATAACTCAAGTTCCAGGCGGTTTCCTCGCTTCTATGTATCCGGCTAACAGAATTTTCGGTGCTGCTATAGTGGCTTCTTCTATTTTCAATATGGCGATCCCTGGCGCCATGTCTATAGGACCAGCGGCGGTGGTGATGTTGAAAATTGCTCAAGGATTTGTGGAGGTAAGGTTAAAAATTTCAAGTACTTTTAAAGGAAGTACCTAATTCTGAGTGAGGTATCAGTACATGTGAGATATAGTTTACCCACTGTCGTATATAATCGTCCACTTTCTCACAGCCATATATTGTACTACATCTAGTGTTATTTTTGAGAAACACGAATTTTATGCGTACATGAATGAAGTATTGACAATTGTTTTTTTTTTTAATAAGGAACCCTGTTCCATAAAGATGCAGCCCCACAAAACAATACTTTATCCGATATAACTGTGAAACAATGTTAGGAATAGACTAATTTGAGTGCTGCTTCATGAGTTAACAGTGTAATCTTGCGAAAAGCAAACATAACAGAGCTTGATCACACATATTATATTGCATTGATGTGCTTGACTATTAGAATTATTCCAAATGAGTTTCTCATTGAATCTTTTACTTTTAGACTTTTGACATTTCAAGAAAATAATATGTCTTAATGGCAAACGTTGTAGGTGGTAAGTTTACCATACATTTTGATAATATTATTAACTAAAAATAGTATCAAAATTTAAGGAAAAGTTTACCATTGTAGCTTGTCCTGAAAAAATAAAAACAAAAAATTATAATATTGCAATAGCAATAAAGAAATACACGCAGAGATAAAACTGTAACAATTGCTGCGCTTTAGGGGACAAGTCGTGATATGTTCATACACGTCACATGTTAAAATTTGAAACATTCGACATTCAGAACGTGTCCTTGCATGATCGAGCTTATTACCGACACCCGAAATTTTGTACTGTGATCCCTTTCAAATGTGCGACTCATCAATTTTGTCCCCCTTACTTTGGAGCTTAAAGCTAGCTTAATACGCTGTGTTCAAGCATCTCTATTACATGCAAATGATCGTAAGCTTAAACAAATGGTCAATATTTAGTAATCCAAAATCTATTATTATTTGAAATCGATTATTTTAGGGAAATGAGATTAATTTTTTAACGTAAAATAACGATGTAAAATGTCGCAAGACGAGCATCGCCCAAAATATTCGAGGATTATTACGAGTCCTATATGAGTTGTAAACACAATACTTCACATATAGTACAATATGTTTTAAGAGATATATTATATACGGTAATAATGTTAAAATCGTTGAATAGCCTTCATACAACATGTACACATATATAATCTTGTCAACTTTTATGTTTTCAATACTTAAAATTATTAATGTTTTGCGCTGATACCAAATGTCTTTTTGTATGATATTTATGGCATGCCTTACCCGAGCAACCACTTCTCAAGATTCATAGTAGTGAAGAGATTTCACTTCTTGAACAAAACCTTTTATACATTATACTTAAAGATTCATAAGAGAGTGCAGATCCGGATTATGTTCGCAGACAAAAACAGACTACTAAAACAGACTAGTACGATTACAAAACACAATTAAAAAAAGTAAAATTTTAAATACTTTGAAAGACTTTCTCTGATCTTAGTTTTCAATTACACATCAATCGCAATCTATTCTCGATTGTACTTGGGCACAGCCGAATCGCTTTTCAATGTACAAAGCCTCTTCAGGATTACGGAGCCCTCGGTTGCCATGGTAACGTATTTATTCGTCTCCTTGTACCCGAGCTTAGCGGAATCATCAATGGCAACGTTATCCCTATTAAATCAAACCGATTTCGATACGTCCATGCCGATTTAGAAAACAATTCCTTAAATATTAGATTTAGGTTCATTTTGTACTACATACAGATTTATTTTTTACCAGCGGCTACCAGTCGATACCGTGCGTTTTAATTTCTGGTAATTTTTGCCTTTCTAAAAATTTTTCAGAAAAAAGGTACCACTCCACCCCAAAACTCCGACGAAAGACGAAAAATCAACAAACTCACTTTTGATTCATAATATTAGTAAGGATATTATTATTTGCATAATCATTCCTGATTTCGTTGCACCTTGGACGTACCTCGGTCTTCGGAAGGCCAAAGTGACATGGAAGCTTTGTTTTATTTTTAGTTTTTTGAAGTTTCATAATGTTAATGTATAAGGAGCTTACCCGAACAACTTTTAAAGTATATTTTATGTTGAACAAAAAGACACGCAGTCCGTTTCCTTTTATGATAAACAGATACTTTTATATATTATAGTCTATTATGTTACTATATATATAGTATAATATGATATTTTTATAGTCATCAAATCTTTAATGATGCTTACAGAAAAAGGTTTAGAATGCTATAAAATACTAAAAATTTTTTAAACAAACTGTGTGCTATTTTATATAAAAAGTTTCAAAATTTATAGTCCTTATGCAATGAATCCTTTGATTGTTAATTTATTGAACAAGAGTCTATTTAAAACTTTGCGAACTTTTAAAGCTGTAATTGAATTAAATTTAAGGGTTTGTTAAGTAATATATTGTACTCTCAGCGGAGTATGGAATGGGAATGTAAGGAGAGACGATTTTAATAGCCCTGTAGCACATTTAGCCACGAACGAAATATAATAAAGTTAGCTCCTAACTTTGTTTGTAAACTTAGAGCAAACTTTATATAAATATAAAGTTTACTCTAAGCTTGTAAATATATACATAACTTAAAAAACATATTTGACAAATTTATTGCACGCACAGCGGGCAAAATAATTACCCCATTGGTTAATAATTTTATTATTTTTCTTTCATAACTTTTTAGGGTGTTACATATCCCTCTTGCCATGGCATCTGGAGGAGTTGGGCGCCTCCTCTAGAACGTTCTAGACTGGCGACGCTCGCTTTTTGCGGAACCTACGCTGGAATTGTCATCGGTATGCCGCTGTCCGGGCTGCTCACCGATTATATATCTTGGCAAACACCATTTTACTTCTATGGCGTTTGCGGAGTCATCTGGTAAGGCTATAACTGTTATCTGTTACAGTAATGTATTACTGTTATAGTGATGTATTTTGATTCGGTTTTATTATATACTTTAAATTGTTTCAGGTACTTCCTTTGGCTTTGGCTGGTATTCGAGAAGCCTAGTAAACACCCTCACATCGCAGGCAAGGAGTTGACTTACATCGAGCAATCCTTGGGTACTGCCGCCCAAGCCGCGATGCCTGACTTTTGGAATACCCCTTGGAAGGCTTTTGCCACATCCGCTCCCGTTAGTACCACTTTCGCCGTAACGTTAATATGCTAATGAAATAAATGAACGACGCAGATAATGTTGAAATATGCGTTTGCAGGTCTATGCCATCATAGTGGCAAACTTCTGCAGAACATGGAACTTCTGTTTGCTTGTCATCTTCCAATCTGCGTATTTTAACACAAGATTCAATATGCAGATTACTGAGGTAATATATTTATAGAAAAAATAAATTGTATTGCAATTGAATTTAATACGATATGGGTGTTGAAATTAAATAAAAAAGAAACATTACTTAATAATGTTCTCTTATCGTGCGTATAATTTTCTTTCATTCGTTCACTTTAAGAGGCTTCCATATTACTAGAGACTACGACTTCCATATTATTACCATATTGGTAGAGAATGGCTCTTCCACCGCAAACGATTACTTAACGTTTCATTAATTATATATTTGCAGTCAGGATTTGTAGGCGCTATACCTCACCTCATCATGACATCGTTAGTGCCGATTGGTGGCATGATGGCCGATTACTTACGTAAAAACAACATAATGTCGACCACCAACGTACGGAAGCTCTTTAACTGCGGTGGGTTCGGCTTGGAAGCGTTCTTCTTCGTTCTTGTCGCTTATGCTGATAACAAAGTAAGTGTGTACCGATACAAACATGAAAGCATTTTTGTAAGTACAATACTCAATGCTGACTTTTACATTTTCACAGTACGTAGCGACTATAGAACTGACCCTTGGCGTGGCGTGCAGCGGATTCGCTATTTCCGGATACAATGTCAATCATCTGGATATCGCCCCAAGATATGCGTCCATCTTGATGGGCCTGTCTAACGGTATAGGGACTATCGCTGGCTTTGTCGTGCCAATCGTTATCGACAATATGACCCGGGAGAAGGTAAACGCAATAACGTTTCGTTCTAGCTTTTAAAGATAGGATAGATTTTATATTGAAATACACCACAGAGAATTGACTTCACTTATGTTTTAAAGTGTTTTAATGAACGCTAGGTACCCATTAGTATTTCAGTCGAAGAAGAAGAAAATAAGCATGAAGTAAATAACAAATACGAATGAAACATGTGCGTGATTGTTGCACAATTCTTGTATTATACGAGAAACTTTAGTATTCTCTCAGCCTCTGTGAGGAAGGCTTCTTAGACTAAGGCAAATCGGAAGCATCATGAATCCGATAAGAATTGGTTAGCATCGTCCGATAATGATAAGAACAGTTTAGGTTGTTTTGTGCTATGTTTGTGATTATCATCCGTCTTTCGCGCAGCTATGGAGCTATATGATTTATTGTATTATATATACAATAAACTAAAATATTCCTAATATATGAGAAAGAAGCTTTTAGCCCGAAAAAAATATGTACGAATAGGTCGTGACCACTGGTTAATGGGTTAATGGTACTTTACAAGTAATCATGTTATTCTGGTGCTGCGTAGAAAGAGGATATCAGTTCAAATCGATACACACACTTTCGTTTCAGGTCACACACTTGACCTTCTATAGATCAGGATAACTGTGCGTAGTATGAAATTTTATCTAAAATTAATAATCATTAATTGTTTGCAATTTGAGATCGGCTTTCAGCTGCTACGCCTTCGCCCTAACGAATTCGACCGTAGTTTAAAATATATGAAAATCATCGGAGTTATCTTCGATTCCCACTCGTGCGTTCAATTGAGTGCTGTGAGTGACGCACCCCCAAGACGGGGTTCACTCCGCGGGCCGCGAAACAAAAAGGACACTCGGCCGTGGCTAATTTAAAAAAGGAAATCGAGCTACGCGAGACGCGCGCTCTGAATATCAAATGGCCCGCTTTGTGGGTGGGCGACGATGCATCACAGCGAGTATATTTCGCGCTGAGCACTTTATTATCGTTACACTTTCCAACCGTAACGAAATTTTGCCGGAATAGAACTGAGCCCGGTTAGGGGGGTTGATGAGAATCGTATTGGAAATTTCGTTTGTTAGAACAATGCGTTGAGACAACTTTCATTCAAGCTTATGCACTGATACTACATGTATGTGGTCGTTAGATGAGACTATTAATATACAAATATCTTATTATATATGTTACCAGATAGAAGTGAATGGAGTGAACTGATATAGTGTATTCATGCATTAAATAGTTACTACAACAGCCGTAAAAATAATTAATCATGAAAAAATAGGTAATTGTAAATGTGTAAAGTTTACAACTATATTGTATTTTAGTATCGTTACTTTTAGGCTTCACGAAGTAATTGCTGAAAATAAATTTTACTAATTCAAATAGAGTAATAAAATATCGCATTAAAATTAACGTTGACGTCAGAAATCAAGAATGTCACAATACGCTCTTAATGTTAATTGGAGTCTGAAATAGAAAGGGTAAATTTTCTGTGAATAGGAAAAACTGGAGAAGGCAATAACGGAATGGCGTGCGGTCTTTCTCATGGGGGCAACAGTCCACTTCATCGGCATTACCATTTATGCGATATTCGCTTCTGGTGAGCTGCAGCCTTGGGCCGAACCGACTCCTGAATACGAGAGTCCTATGAAAACTTTGGACCATGAGACTACATTTGTAAGTACTCCTAGTTTTTGAGGTTTTTAGTTCACATCGCATAATCACAACATCACCATGAGTTCATACAACGACATTATTTGTATAAGGTTACTTTAAACTTTTAGTTATCCTGACTACAGGATTGATAACATCTATATGTATACGTTTTTCATTTTTAGGAGATAAAGTGACGAGACGGGCAAGTTGTGGGCCTGATGGTAAGCGAGATGCCTGTTCATAACAACACAGTGCCACATAGAACCTGCCTGCCCTGCGCTGTGCTCGGCACTCAAAGATTTAAGATCTTATATACTTGTACTCCTACTATCCTTATGCCCAAATATACTGCACTGCTCTGTTAGTAATTACACAAGCAATATAAGAACTACTGCTTGGCGGTAGAATATCTAGCAATGCAGTAGTAGCACCCCAGACGGACTCTACAAAAGAGTCCTCCCTTTTAAATATACGTATCTCTATCACAGTTTGTATTGATTAACACACGTGACATCACCGTAGATACCGTGACATAATCTTGTTATTAATTTGTTCGTCGTTATTTTATTTATTTATATTTGAATGGGTGTCATGTTTATGTGTAACGTGGCTGTGGTTTAGACGGAGCAGCCATCGGCGCCTCTGAAGGGCACAGAGGCCCCAGCGTATGGCGCTATCGCCGCACCACCTCCGCGCCCTCCCGCGCCCCAGCAGCACGTGCCCAACAACCCCTTCGTCTCCGGAGCCTTCTACCAAGCCGAGCCGGTCCAGCCGCCAGCTCAAGAGTACCAAGAGCCCAGCGCGGATGGCACATATTAAATGATTTAATAGTACTCCTTCTTAGGTACGTATATTTGAAGTTGATCATCCCCCACTTGACTTGGTGTGAAGCTCCTTTCTATAGATAGGTAGATGAATTACATAAATTATTGTTCTCACTGTGTTTAGCTTGTAACGTCGTTATAATCACTCATATCCATACTGTTAATGTTTAATATTGTGATTGCATTTTGTAAAGATGTTCTTTGACTTGGTTAGAATGTTTTCGGTGTTGATCGAATAGATGGTGTTGATCTCGTTTAGACGTATTATGATGTAATGAAACTGAATTTTAAATACCTATCTTTTATTTTTTATAGCTTCTTTCTCTACACATTTCTGTACAAATGTATATAAGTACATTGGCATATCATCTTGAGTTTTCCTAATGTTAAAAAATGTATTCGTTTTCGTTATTAAATTGCATTATTTACATTTTTATGAGGTAGGTTTGTTGGATTTTATATGATTTTTAAACGTCCGTTGCTTTTAACACTTTTTCAAACGTACTCGTCCTTGTTGCTACGCCTCATAAAACTGTTGTATAATGTTTATAATATATCCAAAAGAAGTAATTTATTCTAGCTCTTATATTGTATGTACCTCATATTTAAAATACAAATGTAAATGTATCATAGTTGTAGTGATTTAATTAAACTGTTAAATACTAAAGGGGATTAATGTTACCATTGTTTTGTAAATATTAAGTTATATTTAATACATACATCTCTTTTAGTTTTATCTATTTTACCCTTTGTTAAAGATAAGAAATTGAAGCTTGTTTTTAAATATTTATAGATTGTTTTTATTTAATTAATTATACAAGAAGCACGCCGTTAATATGTTATAATAATCTAATTTTATCTAACAAAAAGTGTTTTGCACATTTCCCTATTGACGCGTTGAATCTTACTTGCTTTAATTAAATATCGTTGCTATCGTTTAAGGTGATATATTGATTAGGTTTATTAGTTTATGCAGCGTATTTTTCTGTGTAAGCCGTTGATACTACTTTTTTATCTTCGCCAATAAATTATCGAACGGCTTACGCTAATTAAACTTATATTACGTATATTTTAACATTTAGGAATGTTGCTTTTCATGAAAGTTGAATCTGCTTTGAAATTTATTAATGGATGCTTAAGGTTGACAATAATATAAATAAATTTCAACATAAATGTATTAGCAATGTATGATAGGGCTTAAAAACATAAAAAATAGAAAAAACTTAAAAAAAAATGTATTTTCCGTTTAGTTTGGATGCTATTAAAATAGAACCGATTTAATTTATAATGTTTTCTTTTTCTTATAATTATTCCCATTTATTAATATGTTCAACGGTATATTGCTATTAGGACATAAATATTTAGGTCACACACAGTACTTGATTATTACTTGATAAAAGAAACTTATTAATTTATTTATAGGTTATAGACTAATAATATATAATAAAAATGATAAGTAAAAATTATACTATAATGAAACATTATAGACTTTGGGTGGGGTAAAGAAGTACCTTCAGCTACGTAGCTCTATGTAATCAATAATAAAGATTACATAAATATTATTTACTGTTTTTCAATAGAGACATTGCTCTGATTTTTACTGACAATTATTTTGCGGTGTACGTACAATAAAAATTAAACCGAAGTCAGTTAAATAAATAAACTTGACATGAAACAATTAACTATAGGCGAAAATTCTTTGACTTAATGAATATACCATTTATGCAGAAAAATAGCTACAGGGGAAGACGAGCGCACATTCCGCTGATATCCGACTATTAAAAAATAAAAACCTGGACTACAGACAATTACTTGACACATTACTTTATAATATTAATTAAAACACAAAACATATTTTAATACAAAAAGTAACAATTTAAAGCAGTATTTATCGTTTTAGTTTCAGAAATTACAAATACCACAGTTAATAAGTAAATATTCAGCAATAAAAATAAAAATGATATCGAACAGATAATACGTGTTTTAAAGTAATATTGGGAACGAATTATTTGCAATATCATCATCACTGAATCTTGGCAATATGAACGAAAATGAACGTACTTTTTCTCTAAAGCTTTCTAACGCAATTTGTAGACAATATTTAAGACAATACTTTTTAATTATAATATCTTTAGATTTTAATTCATGTACCAGCAAATATGCCCTATT
Source organism: Eurytides marcellus marcellus (assembly GCA_018247955.1). Classification (NCBI taxonomy): domain Eukaryota; kingdom Metazoa; phylum Arthropoda; class Insecta; order Lepidoptera; family Papilionidae; genus Eurytides; species Eurytides marcellus. The sequence continues at coordinate 311 of DWHQ01001658.1, read as the reverse complement.
CGCATTGTGGTTATTAACCACTGTAGTATAACTAAAGGTATTGTTAAAAATTTAATAAATACACTTTAATATCGTATTTTAAGGATGAAATTGTAAATAGATATTCAGTTCATTAATTCAAACGGATTTTTGACAGATGATTTCAAATTTTAATATTATAACTACCCAAAATCCACATAGGTAAAAATACCACCTCTCAAATCAGAAAATGTACCGAATATAAAAATTAAAAATAAATTTTCTTTTCTTGAACGTGCAAAGTTTTTTCAGGATCTTAAAAATTGTCCCATGCGTGTGGATGTCTTTAAATC